>JANHAO010001455.1:0-32989 GCA_026873985.1 Saraca asoca
ATTGATAATAATGGCAAAAAGGTGAAGTGTAAATATTGCAACAAAGTATTTTGTGGAGGAATTTATAGATTTAAATATCATTTGGTTAATTTTAAAGTGGACTTTTCACCTTCTCCAAGTGTTCCAGATGATGTTAAAGTTATGGTGTCAGAGACTTATAGAAATTGAGGTAGCATTAATGAAGAAAAAAGGTAGATGTTTGACATAAAAAATAGTCAAGATGATTATTCACAAGCTTTCAACAAAGGAAAGGGTACCAAGCTTTAACTTGGAAGTACTCAATCAACCATTAATCAAATGTATCATCATGTCTAATGTATGGACTAATAAAAAAAGATGTTCTATTTGCAATTTCTTGGTAAATAGTCCAAAAAAGAATAATGTTCTTGCATTCAGTGGACACATATGATAATTCTAAAACTTTTGAGAAAGTTTTAAAGATGTTAAATGAAGTTGTGGAAATGGTAGGAAAAGAGAATGTGGTGTAAGTTATTACTGACAAAGTTGCTAACTACAGAACAGCTAGAGAGAAGTTGATGAAGAAAAGAAAGCATTTGTATTGGACATCATATGTTGCCCATTATATCAATTTGATGTTAAAGGACTTTGAATAAAAAAAAAATAAAGCTATATCAAGAGACCATTGCAAAAAGAAGAAAGATCACAACTTATATCTATGGAAGAACATTGCTAATTAGCATTTTGAGAAACTTCACAAAAGGAAGAGACTTGATTAGGCCAGTTGTAACTCGATTTTCCATAACATATATAACTTTGAAATGTCTTTGTAAACTAAAAGGGGACTTAATTACTATGTTCAACTCTTCTAAGTAGAAGTTCTGCAGGTTTACATCTACCAAGGATGGAAAGATAGTTGCAAATATAGTTTTAGATTTTAAATTTTGGAAGAAAGTGACCATATGTCTTAACACTACTTGTCCTCTCATTAAAGTTCTAAAGTTAGTGCATTCTAATAAACATCCAGCCATTGGATTCATATTTAAGGAGATGAATTATGCAAAAGAAAATATACAAGCCAATCTCAACAATGATAAGTAAAGGTAAGAAAATAATTTTAATGTTGTGTAAATTTCTTTCTATATATGTCCATTGATAATAATTTAATTTGAAACTACTGATTCTTAGATACAAAGTCATATTGAATATCATTGATGAGAGGTAGGCATCTCAACTCCACAGGCCCCTGCATGCAGCAGGTTATTACCTTAATCCTCATTATTATTATAGTCCTAATTTCAAAGGTGATTATTATGAAGTTAAAAAAGGATTTTATTATTGCTTAGAAAGAATGGTGAAAGACCCTATAGAGAGAAGTAAAATTGATATCCAAGTTATATCTTTCAAGAATGCTAAAGATTTATTTAGATGTGACATTGCAATAGCAAACTGAGGCAACATGCCCCTGCTAAGTGGGGGGATGCTTATAGAGATAGCTATCCATAATTAAAAAGAGTTGCTATTCAAATTCTTAGTTTGACTTGTAATTCATTTGGGTGTGAGTGTAATTGAAGTACTTTTGAAATGGTAGGTTTAGCAAAAATTTAACCTATTTAACTTATTAACTATTTAAGAATACTTGTCTATTGAACTTTTTTTTTTTTTAGTTTTGTTTAATTTAGAGTCATACAAAACAAAGAAATCGTTTGCAACAAAAGAAGATGAATGATTTAGTATATGTAATGTGCAATTTGAAACTAAGAAACATGCATGTACCTAGAAGTGCAAAATTGGATTTTGAGGATATTCATTTAGATGATAAGTGGATAACTAAAGATATTAGTGAAACTACTGGAAACCTTTATCATGAGGATAAGGTTGACAATCAAGAAATTAATATGCTTAATATGCAAGGTCTTGAGCACAATGTAAGTTTAAAAAATATTAGCATTAGATGAATTTGATGATGATTCTATTTCTGGAAGTGAAAGTGTTGATGAATCTGATGATAAAAAAAAGATAACGATGATCATTTCAAACAACTTGATGACTTTTACTGATTGTTGTGTCCCTTCTTGATGATGAATTTTTTATAATATTGAGACTACTTTAATATTGAATTATAATTATTGTATTGCTACTTTCTTATATCATGATTCTTATTAAATTTTAGTAAGTTTTTATGAATTTATGGGCATGTTATATTTTTATATGTGTATATATGATGTTTTTATTAAATATCTATCATAGTAATTAAAGTCGATCAATTTGACGAGTCAATTTTATTGGTCGAGTTTGCAAAGCTTTGTAAGTTTGAGTAAATTTATGAGTCTAACAAACATGTCCATATGCATACATGAATAATAATAATAATAATAAATAATAATCTAGACGTACATTAGTCTATATTGAAGAATTAATAATTAAAAATATCAAATGTAGGAATAATGCTTTGTCATTTAAATTCAATTATTAGGAAATTAGATTATATTAGGGGACAAATTAAAATAGCGAAAACATCTACAAGATAATCTTTATATTGATCACAACTAGGAAAAATTAGGTCACAAATCGTGATAATGAATTACAAAACCTTCCCCATCTTCCTTAAACAGTATATATATTTAGAAGTCATTTAGTTCGTAGAAAGTTTCACAAGAAGTAGAAAATGGTTGGATTGTTTGATTGGCCACTAGCTCAAAAAATAGAGAAAATTGTACTTTCCAAAAAGTTCTACTTACCACAAAGTATGAAAAGTTACTTACCCAGTCCCCTTAGTAGGTTCTACCTCCTGTACTTTTAATAAAATAAAATATAAAATTATTTTTATAAAATTTAAATAATGACAAAATTATCCTTTTAAAAATTTACACATTGTCTTGATAAAAGAGCATAACTTTTAGGTTGGATATGTGTTATGTGTATTTTCTGATACCATGTGAAATGGATTGGCAAAAGCCCAAATCCAACTAGAAAAGTCTAAATCATTCAGGTCACTGAAGACCTTACGTGTAAGTTTCAGGTCGCTAAAGATGAGGCCTGCGAGAACTCCAGCTCACAGCCTCAGCTAGTTACCTAGCTAATATCAACTCTTGGGACTAACCTATAAACGTCAACTCATAGGGACTCACCCGCAGAAAGTAACCTGCAAAAGTCGATTAGCAGAGGTCCAAGTTGTCAAATACATTTATTACTTAATATAATAGATTTACAATTTATTAAGTTATATTTATATCCCTCTCCACCTCTATAAACAAGAGGGGAGATTCTCTGCAAAAAGGGAGAAAACAAGATACTGTAATTCTACCAAATTTTATATAGAGCAATAACATCAGCCGTGGATGTAGAGGTTAATGAATAGACTTTAGCCAAACCATGTTAAAAAACCCTCTTTGCTTTTACTGTTCTTCTTTTTTATCTCTTCATCTTTTATTTATCTAACCAGATTGTAGCTTGAGGTATCAAGAACTCAATTAGTTGATTGAAGTTTAAGGCTTACCAAATTTTACCATTAATATTTTGGTGCTAGAAGGAAGGCATCATCTACATTTTAGTTGTTTTTTTGTTCAATGTTTGTAACTTAGAAAGAGTAGATGTTGTTGTCTCTACCATAGAGGAAGAGTAAAGTCTGGCTAAGTTACAAATCCATCCTGGTGCTCTAAAACAAGGAAAACTCTAGTTGTTTCCTACATTGATACTACTCAGTAAGCTAGTACCAAGATAGCAGCAACCCGTGACCATAGAGTGGACTGTAAGTCTGAAGTGGCCAACAAGGAAACCCTTATGGAGCTCCCTCTCTTTCACTCTCTACTAGAACTAAGGTGGAAGGTTAGAAACACCAGCAGCATCTCCTACTTTGCTGCTTACTTTCGATCACATGGATTCCACTAATGAGCTCATCCGATCACCATGCAACGAGATTGGATGATGAGCTCGCATAACCATTAATCACCCAGGTTTGATGTTGAGCTTGTGCATGCCAATATGCAGTGATTAGGGCAATGAATTCACTGCAGCTGTATCATTTTGACTTTGGCTTTGGATGTGAGCATGGTGCTAAGTGCAGTGGCCATGCAATGAGACTAAGCTGAAGTCCACCGAGCTAAGGTGCATTCGACACAGTGCAACAAGTCAGAGTGCACCTGAAACATCTGTGAGCTAAAGTGAGGAGTTGTGGTTGGGGAGAACTCATCAAGGTCTTGAGCCCATGGAAGCACTTCCTCTCTGCTAGAGTCTCATTCTGCAAGTATGTGAGCATGATGATGAGCTCATCCAATGACCGTGCATTGTCTCAATTCAATAGCAAGCTCATACAGCAGCCATACAATAGTTTCATCCAATGACGAGCTCACTGACCATGTAATGAGACCAAACTAGATAACAAGCTTGCATTGCCCCACAGTGAGACTCAGTCCTATGGTAAGCTCGCACACTGTCCGCCAAATGTTAAAAATGATACAGGTTATTGGCAGCAACAACCTAGTGTTGAGCTCACGCATGCAGATTATCAACTACGAAACTTGCACTCTCCGGCCATGTATTAATGATTCGATGTCGGGCTTACACATGCAAGTTATCAACAACACCAGCAGTATCTCATGCTTTGCTGCTTATTTTTGGTTACATGGATTTCGCTAGCCGAGCCTTCTTCAGCCCACAACAGCGCAATCCAATTGCAAGCTCACAATAGCCATGAAATGAGATTGAATTTGATGTTAACCAACAATAGCGACGTAGTGTTGAGCTCGCACATGCAAGTTACTAACAATATCTCACACTTAGGCCATGTAATGATCGGGCTCGATAAACCCGCACACATAAGCTATTGGCTATAGAGCTTTCTGACCTGCATGGGCCACCAACTACGATGCTTAGGGAAGGTCACTTGCAGAATGCTTATCCAATCCTTCTTAGCCATCGGTTCAATTCAGGAGTCAGAATTGTGCTCTAAAAGGCTGTTTTCACTACTCCAACCACTATGCTACAATGAAGCACAACAACTAGGAGCTAAAGACAGCATCGCGAAATGAAGTGCATCCCAACGACCTTTAGATCGTGCCATCAATCTTCGCAAGCTCTATACTAAACTGAGCAGAAACTTAGTGTGGAGGTCTTGTTATACTAGTTTCAGCAATAGCACCATGGCTCCTATTTGAACAAGCAGGATATAATTTCTTGTCCTTGCATTAAATATTTTATTACTGCTAGTTTTTGTTCTCTTTTGCAGGGCTAAAGTTGCATCCTTTCTCAACAGAATATTATACTAGAAGCCAACCCCTGGCCTACTCCGCATCCAAGAAGTGCCAGCTGAGGCGCCTTCTATTCGAGAGGCATCCGTGCCACATATGCTACTAGAGGGACAAAACCATGCTAGCCTGCCTCCAATTTAAGCTGGGCAAAATTTCCTAGGAGATTTCGATCCCTAATGAGGCACTAGGGCACTAAGCTCTTGTGTAGACTAAGGTGCATCCGTGCGACCTACCAGGGTACCTGGGCTGGCTGAGGCATTCTGGTGCTCAAACTGGTTACTAGCTCAAGCACTCCGGTGCTTAAACTCATTACCAGCCAAGGCACTCCGATGCTTAAGTTCATTGTCGACTAAAACGAGCTAATATGACCAATTGGTCGTCCAACATGGCATATATCCTTTTAAATCATAATTTTCTGACTGAAGTCCATTTATATTAAATTATTTAATCTACTAATATATATCACTAAGGTCAATTGACCTATCGAGCATTCCTTTAATTTAACGATTATCAAGTCGTTATTTGTAGGAACTTATTCATGTTAGTATACATATTATCTTCTTCTACTATATACTGAGTATTTAACTCATCAACAACCTCGTTCATTGAGGCAAATGCACACATGAACACTCAAGAGATGAAACTCAAGATAGTAAGACAGCATGGCATATCGAGCTTTTGCCAACAAACTATAACTTACAATCCACAGAGCAAACTGAATGTTGGGGGCTTATGTTATGTGTATTTTTTGGTACCATGTGAAATGGGTTAGCAAAAGCCCAAGTCCAACTAGAAGGGTCTAAATCATTCAGGTCATTGGAAATCTCACATATAAGCTTCAAGTTGTTAAAGATGAGGCCTACGAAAGCTCCAACTCACAGCCTCAACTAGCCCCTAGCTCGTAGCCTCAGCTAGTTGCCCAACCAATATCAACTTCCAGGACTAACCTACAAACGTCAACTCACAGGGACCCACCCATAAAAAGCAACTTACAGAAGCCGATTAGCAAAGGTCCAAGTTGTCAAATACATTTATTACTTGATGTAACAGATTTACAATTTATTAAGTTATATTTGTAATCCTCTCCACCTCTATAAATAAGGGGGGAGACTCTCTGCAAAAGGGAGAGAACAAGATACTGTAACTCTGCCAAAATTTATACAAAGCAATAACGTCATCCATGAATGTAGGGGTCAATAAATAGATTTTAGCCAAATCACGTTAAAAAATCCTCTTTGCCTTTGCTGTTCTTCCTTTTCATCTCTTATTTATCCAACCAGATTGTAGCTTAAGGTATCAAGAACTCAATTGGTTAATTGAAGTTTAGGGCTCACCAAATTTTATCGTCAACAATATTTTAGTCATTTTGATAATATTTCTGAAAAGTATATAGTTAAACCAAACAGCACATAGGAACTTACTTTCTGAAAAGTTCTACTTCCTAGTACAAATCAAACAACTTAAAATACTTCTTAAAAAGTTCATATAAGAACTTACTTTCTGAAAAGTTTAACTTCCTACAAGAACAGACTTCCTATGTGAACCAAATCACTTCTTAAGCTTATTATCTGTAGTCAATCTTTAAACACTTTTTTTTCTTCCCTCTGTAACAAAATTCTTTGTTTGTAGTGTTATATATATATATATATATATATATATATATATAAAAAACCATCAAATTATAGTTATAATTGAGTTATGTGTATTTAGTTTGTGGTTCATAATCTTCGGAACTTGAGCATTGAAGCAACCACAACAATGGCATCTGCTAAACTTTCTAAGCTAATACTCCATAAAAATATAGTTAAAAATACATAATACTCTCGCAAATTAAAAAAAAAATGAGATGATAAAACTAGTCAATTGATCTAATATTTCTGAACTAGATATTGAATTGGTATCATATTAATGTTTATAGATTTTAATTATAATTTCATTATTTCAATTTGTATAAAAAATTTTAATTTTTAATTTTATATAAAAGTACAACTTTCACTGGAAAATATAATTTTTTTTATAAAAATTATAAAAGTACGTGTATTTTTTAACATGTAACAAATCATAATCCCTGGAATTTTATAATAGAATTACAAAAAGAATCCCAAAAGCCCCGCTTCTTACAGAATGCGGATTTGCTGCAGTTGGGGATCAACGAATGCGGATTTGCTGCAGTTGGGGATCAACGGCATCGCGTACAGTTCAATATGGGCCGTTCGATCTGCGATCCGACGGATTAGATCGTAGCTCGCAGTCAGATTATTTTATTCCTAAAAATTAAAAAAAAAAATTTGTGAGCTGCGATTTGGACCGTCGGATCGCAGATCTAACGGTCCATATTGGACTGCACGCGGTGCAGTTGCCCTAGCAACTGCAGCGAATCCGGATCCCTTCTTCCAATACCTTCTAGTTCTGCATCCAATTCCAGAAGTCCTCCCCTCAGTCTATCTGTATCAGAGATTAAACTCTTGTATGAGCCTTTTGAGGTAGAAACGTTACGATGAATTCACAAGCAGACAAGTTGGTGCGAAGGATTACTATTGTCGCAACGATAACCGCTTCATATTTTCTCTTAACAGCAGATTATGGCCCTGAACCCAATGTTCTTGATCCTGTAAGTCAATTTTCTCTTTTGTTTTTCTCAGTATTTTACTATCATTGGAAATGAAAAAAAAAAAAAAAAGAATTTTTATAGGGTTTATGATCGATTTCTCAAAATGAAACAGAGTTCAAGGTTCTGGATGGTTTTATTTTGAATTTTATGTTTGGCTTTTCCTTTTTTTTTTTTTTTTTTTTGGTTAATCATCTGATTTTTTTTGTTATGAATTCGTGTGGTTGCAATAATTTATGGTTTAAACCAAGAATTTTTGTTGTTCGATAGTTTCTTAGTTGCCCAGCATTGCTCATCTTAGTTCAAATTCTGGTTTAATATTGTTATGTGCTTCATTACGGTTGAAATTTGATTACATATGCCAATAGGGCATTTAGCAGTGTAGTATCATTGTTATTGGCATTATTGTTTATTGGCTTGGATATGCCTTTGGCTGAGGATGGTTACTTGTTCAAAACTACTAAGATGATTAATACTTCATCTTGAAGTTCAGGTTTGATCACAAGTTCACAACTTATTTTTCTAATAATGCGGATCATGCAGCATTGTACTGATATGAGTGCTTCTGCAAAAGTTGAAGAAGTGCAATCTTCTGAAAGAAAAATAAAAAAAATTACAAACTATGATGCAGTAGTAAGAAATTGATTTGAGATTTGAGGTCAATGGCTTAGAGAAAATGAAAGGAAACTTAAATTTTTAATATCAGACCCTGGCAATTAACCATGTTTGTTTAGATCTCTCCTCAATATAATGCCTTGCATTACTTTTGTCTTCTAGAATTTGCATTGGGTGATCAGATTTGATCTAAAAGCATAATAGGTCTCAGTCTGAGTGACTGTAAAAGATAATATAATTTATATTGGAAAAGCTAAAAAGACTGCAGTGCAGAATAGTAATGACATTAGGAATAGGCGAATGACCCATGAAGCACAGAGATTTTATTTACTTGATAGACAGCAGCAGAACTTATGAATTGTAATAGTTCTGTTATCTGTTGGAAGTAGATAAGTAGACAGAGGAAATCAGTCAGTGAACAATCACTTTGATGATGTCTATTTCTCTAGAGTTGCTTGTATTTTCTTCTACTGCCCTCTATTGTATATTATGTGGGTTTCATGCCTCTATCCCGCTTGATGCTTGTTTTCCATTTAAAATGTTGGAGAACAAAAGGAATAGATACAAGCTGGTACTCGACACATGATGGTCATATAGATGGATGCATTTACTCTAGTTTAGCTCTTGTTGCTTTGCAAGTTATATCTAAAGAAGCTTGTCATTGAAGGGATCTAGACATAGTCCAGTGTTACTTGGGTCGCTAGAAGTTCAGAACCCTATGTGTACACATTGCGGAGCATTCAAATAAGCCTACCCTGGCACACCTTATTTTTTCTAGGCAATGCACTGTGTTCCCATTCCCATACCACGTACTGAAACATTCCACAATCCTGGTAACCATGACACATACTGTGATAAGAGGTTACCTCTCTTGCCCTATTTTATTCCTTATTTCCCCTTCATTGGTGCTAATGATGTTCCAGTCCAGTTACACAAAGACAACCCTTGAGGAGGTCAAATTAAAAGTGAATCAAAGCACACTGACTGGACTTGCTGCTTGCTGGCAAACCTATGAGCAGAAAGACATTTCCAGGATAGGAGGTAGATTAGTACATGTGGTTATGTAGATAATTTTGTCTCCCTTACAATCTGGGAAGTACTTCACAGAACCTTTTTGCTGGTAGCATGCAGACTGTCAATATCCTCACCTGATGAAACAGTAAATCATAATAGACAGCTGAGGAAACCCCAAACATTGTAGTTAGTGCTTTATGGGCAAGATTGTGGTTCACCTGATTATCCAAGTAAAGACAAATTTGTTTATGTTGTGGCACTGCTGCTTTCCTGATGCTGTCATTGGAAGCCAAATTCAAAATTAATTTCGTAGCAACTCTCTTGCCTAGTCTACGACTTAAAAATAGTTTCATCCAGCCTGCTCTAAGACAATGTGGGAGAAAGGATGAGATGCTGCATGAATCTTCAGGACATTGATTCATTGGAAAATATCATCTTTTTTCCTCATGACTTGAACATTTTTTCTCTTAAATTTGCGTCATTCAGTGAAATGATAAAAGTAAAAAGAAGGCGGCTAGCAAGGTTCTGAAAATCACAATTAGGTTATTATTGTTAGAGTTAGAGCATATGAGTTTTGTCCTTGCTTGTGGTTGTTAAGGCTTTTGAGAATTGCATTCCTTCATGGTTCACATCAGTTATTTAGTTCTTTTATAGTATTGGTTTTGATAATTTAATTGGACCTGTAGAATCTCTGTTTCTTTCTTTTTATTTTTTATTTTTTAGTTTATTTTTTGTGATTTCTGATGGCACAATTTCTTAATTGCAGATTAAGAAGGGAATTCTCTCAGCTGAGAGTACCGTGAAAGGATATATTTTTGGATCAAAGAAAGACTCTCAAGACAGTCAAATAGGGAACTTGGACCGCAATAAGGAGCATCCATAGATTAATAATCGTCTTGTAGTTGTATATGAAGGTCATGCCGTGAGTCAAGGTTTTTGCTAGCCGTTTGAACTGTGAATGTTTGTAATTTAAGGGTTCATAACTATAATAGTTGTTTACGTGGCAGTCACTATAACAATATCAATTATCACCTTTAACTTTACAGCAATGTCATAACAATTCCTTTTGAGTGGTTCTCCCTGGCTACCTAAAAAATTATTGGATTTATGATTTTGCTCAATTATCTTCTATTTACTCCCCTTAAATTTTTTTTTTAACTCAAATGATCTGTGTAATTATGCTCATTTCTACATTTGGCATTTTGACACTTGTGCTAAGACAATGCATAGTAATCTATCACTTAGCACTCTTAAAAATTAAAATACTCAAATTCAGTACTTGACGTTGGTTACGTGCTTTCCAAAATTGATTTAGTACAAACTAGAAATATTTAGATATAGTTTCATATATTTATTAATGTTGTTATACATAGATACCAATAATCATGTAGTTATGGTATTCTACTCTAGCACTCACATCCTCACACAAAGTAATTGGGACTCAGTGGGTCTCAAGTTGTTTGGGAGAGAGAGTGGATTGGAAATAGGAATTGGATAGTAAGAGAAAATTTATTGAATTATGTATTTATATAAATGAATTTTTTATACAAATATTCATATCATATTGTATTTTTATATTTTAAGATTGTCTTATTGTTGTGTCATGTTATGTTACTTGTTTTATATCTTTGTCTGTCACACTTGAATTGCAATAATAGAAAGTCATCTACCTATCAAAAACATGTAGAAGAGTCATCTGGCACATCAGATATCCTGTCGCACTATCACTTGGAGTTGGATTTGATAAGCTTCTCTTGGGGGCTGTTAATAATTCAAGGCGTTTTGTCTAATCAAATTTTTAGTTATTTATATGTCCACCATTTGGAGGATTTCACAATTGATGTGAGAAAATATTTAAGGATCAGATTTTCTTGGATGGTTGAGCTTCTTACCCCACTGGTAGTTGTAGATGCCACAATTTTGAAAATGACATCCATTGTCTCAGGTAGATTAGATAGAAGTTGATTTGAATGACCTCTAGACCTCTGCTAGTGACAGCTTTGATTAGTTGAGGTGAAGATATATGCTTACAATTATTGTACTTCATCATATCTATAGCCCACAACTCCCAAAGATTTATGCAGGAAAGATATTAAGCACATATCAAGTTCCGTCAAGAGGTTCTAGCCTTGGTAGGCCCCAAATTGTGGACCCAACTATACACTCAATTTTGAAATCTTTGCAAGGGAATCTCATGTACAAAGCAGGGAGGTTTCTAAAATGCTCAAGCATTATACCATTCTGGGACTCTCCCATAGCTTAATAGTAACTATTTTGTGAGTACTTCATGGATCTAAGTAAACCTTGTTAATATTTAGGATAATGGATAAATAATTGGTCAATATATATATTTTTAACTATACTTTAAATCCTTCTAAATAGTTTTGGTGACCTGAAACCACTTAGTTGACTATAGTGAGATTTTGTCAAAAAATTTGAGTTGTTTGGTTTGTACAATATTATATAGTTATATTATACAAAATCTTAATATTTCTGAAAATGTTATTCCAAAACATGTTTTATTATCCTATTTGGATTATTTAATAAAATTTCTAAGAACATTAAATCATTATTTGATTGAATTCGTGTATTTTTTAAATTCTCAATTTTTTTAAAATATCTTCAAATAATTGTCTCAAATATGATTAAAAAAATGACAAGACAACCTAACAGAGTAATCATTAATGATGGTAGATGACAATGATAAATGATGGAATATTAATAAAAGAGTAAGGATTAAGAATTTTTTACATGTCAAAAGTATATCAAGAAAATTAAAACATCAATCTCCTCCCTTAAAAATGATTTTTGAGAAATATTTCAAGATATTTATTCCTATGAATATTTTTTTAAAATTTAATCCAAATATGAAAATATTACATTTTAACATATTTTCAAGAAGGTAAAAAAATCCACGAATCAAAGACCCCCCCCCCAGAGGTATAAAAAGAAATTAGACTACAAAAAACCTCATGAATTCTACATGAGTTGTCATCTAAAACGGTTAGTCACTAATCACCTCCACAATGTGTAAGAATCTAAACTTAAGTTGCTAATACTAACTATAATTACTAAGCCATGTCCACAACACAATGATTTGCACTTGACATAAAACAAAGCCATGCTTGCATTTCAACACAAACTCCAAGGCTGTGAACAACAGAGCTTTCCATTTCAAACACATTTCTCCTCTTACATGTAAAAAAAATGCTTAGTTTGGATACAATTCTCAATCAATGAAATCACAGTAAGAACTAAATGAACATCCTAGCCAACCCAACTAAAAAGGGGAAGAAGGCTACCAACACTTCATGCAACCAATGTTTCTTGAAATAATTTTTTCAAACATATGCATTACACTCACAAATGCTATTTCTTTCTCATGGGAATGGATCAAATGAAACTTTTAACCAATTTGCTGTGGCTGGTCATGATGCCACATGCACAATGAGCAAGAAAATCAGCTATCTGTCTATAAAAGCTCTTCACTTTGTTGCAGTTGCGTTCCGCTTGGATTCCAGTGTTGCACCATCTTTAAGTGCTGCTTGTGCTTCATTTTCCATCCCGAGTCTGGATAGCGCAACAGATTGAAGATAGGATGCAATGTGCCATATTGGGGAAATGACTTGTGCTTGCATTGCATCATTCAGTGCTTCCTGAGGTATGTCACTGATGAGGTAACACAAACTGCGCCGCGCATAGACTGTTGGAGAAACCATTGTTCCAGCATCAACAAACTGCAAATAGAGCAATAGAAACCATGAGAAACTTCGGATAGGTCATAGGATGAGTAAACAGTATGGATTCAAAGGGAACAAAATGATTCCCCTAAAATCATAATATAGATTCAAATTAATTTTTTTTTTTTGTTTTAATTCTTGAATATCAAGGTGTTGATGCATAACTCCGGACTGAAACTGAAAGTATCATTCATTGTCATTACCTGTGTGTAGCAGTCAATTGCAAGTCTAAAATCCTTTTGCCGGAAAGCAACATCACCCTTTTTCTTGCAATTTAGTGTATCCTGCATTTGATCAGTCCACATTTGGAACGATAACTGCAGTATCAGAAAACAAAATGTATATCTCAGTATTTTAATCTAAATTTACATGACCACTTATTTGCATACAAAATGTTGGAACCCCCCCAGTAAGCATACAAATTCCAAAGGGATATATAGCAAGCAAATCAATAATATATATATTTTTTTTTCAGGGGTGGGATTAAGTCTATTCAGTAATTTGTTAAAACACAGAGGAACCTCGTTTGTCACTCCTTCATCATCTTTGTAGCCAAGATTTTCCAGAACTTCATGGATGGCAGTCAAGTCCTTTCTTGAGCAAGCTTCACCAAGTGGGGATAATGAAGCAAAAGTAGTACTGTGAGGGATACCCATCAAGACATGTGATGGAACCTACAAGGACATGAAATGAATTAAATTTCAGTTCAAGGAAAAACCATAATGATATAGTACAATCTAAAAAGTTGATTAACTACATGTGCTTATTGGATATTGGAAGAGAGAAAGGAAACTGTTGACAAAAGGGAATTGCACTGTCTGTATACACATCATGCATGACTGTGTAAACATGTAAGTATGAATATAGTCTAAGTATGCAATTATTTTCAGCATCAAGATTGTACTTGTGTTATCAATTTTGAAAGTCCCCACAAGAAACCATCAGAAAGTGCAGATTTATGTCTCTGGAAAATTTCCTAAGAAACTGGTTTAGATTGAGGTAACATATCAAAATTAAACTTCTAACAAGAAAATCCAAGTTGATGAAAGAATTCACTAATGGATCATGGTAGTGAAAAAACAGTTGCACAAAAGAATCCCAAGACAAAGAAAATATGAATCTAATTGGAGTAGTCATCAATCATATGATTTCAAAGCAGAGACCTAAGTAGTCAAATAGTATCTGCCAAGTTTGGGGTTTACTAATAGGAAGCAATGCTTTAATATTACTTAAGAACAATAGACTAACCTCTGTTTCTTTCTGAAGAGGAGCCAAAGCAGCCACCAATGACTTGGGATTTGGCCGTTCTCTAGGTTCATACTGTAAACATCGTGATGCCAAGCGAACCAACTCCGTTCCATCATCATCAGAAAACTGTCCTTCCAAGCAAGAATCTGTGAGCATCTGAAGATTTCTGTCCCGAATCAAATCAAGGGCCTGCTCCAAATTTTCTATAAATTAGATTTGCAAGTTGACATATATTTAAGTACTAATGGAAATATAAAGGTTAACACTAAGCAATGTTCCACCACATGGTTAAAAGACTGAAAGGGGAATTTTTATCATGTACCATTAATGAGTGCTTAATAAAGTTTAAAAATCTTCATCTCTGTTCTTTCATTTTTTTATTTTGTTCTTTTTTTTTCTTTTTGGGGAATTGGGGGGGGGGGGGTTCTTTTTCCTCGGTAAGAATAACTTACATGGCTTGGGGGGATGTGCTTCCCACTGAGAAGGTCAAGCAAAAGAGTGCCAAAGCTATATATTACACTTTCTGGTGTTACTCTCCCTACAAAAAGGAAGAGCTTTAAGAAATCCCAGATCACTCAAGTCTTGCAAAATATTGATGATTGTAAACTTAAATGCAATAAATATTATCTCTTGAATTAAAAGAGTATAAAACCTAAGTGAAAATGACCAAAACTAAAAGCCATAGCCACAGGACTTTTTATAGAGGAATATGATAATCTGGTCAACTATCCTAATGAACTGAGCACTTTGTGTATTTTAGAAATAGGGAGAATTGCCATCCAAGTCAACTTAAGAACCATTTAGCACTTTTGTCCCCACTCCTCAAAAAAGAAAAGAAAGCACGACCTATGCTACAAGAAACTGAAGGGCCAAGAACAAATAAGACATAATCCTCAAGTGAAAGTTTATTTTGATAAGAGCAAGGCAACTTGCTCCATACATGCCACCTATTATTAGATCAGATCAGGATCAATATTAGCATTTTTAAACTGCTATTTTGCTTTACTACACATCAGTAGAGAATTTGACATTTCAAGTAAATCATAACTTTCTAATTCAAAAGAAAATAAAGCCACAAGCACAAAGAAATATGGCACACCAGTTCTCAGATACTCTGGAGGTGTAAATGCCAAATTTGTGCTGTAACTTTTCCCATCTCTACTATTCTTCATAAGACCAAAACTTGAAAGCCTAGGATTACCATCCTGCAAAATTCTAACACAATTTATAATAATCTGATTATGTAAAATGTTAAAATAAATGCAATGACACAAAAAAAAAAAAATCACCTCATCAAATAAAACTCTATATGCATTAAGGTCATGATAAAGGGCACGTCCTTTCCCTGTGCAATATTCTAGAGCTTGTGCAAGATGTAGAACAACTCTCAGTCGCATTGCCCATTTCATAGGTTGTGTTTCCCCTGATTTAGAAACATGACTATATCATTTTACACAACAGGGACTCAATTTTATGGGCATATCTAAACTCGGGACAGCAATACAATCAAGACTGTATAGTAAGAATATAGGACCCTAAAAGAGATAGACAGGAATATAGTAAAGGTGGTGAAATATGAAATCTATTTTTGCAAAAATTTCTCCACAGAATTACCTCATACAATACCAATATATAGGAACTAAAATGCAATACTTATCAATATAAAGAATCCTTCCCTACTATTGAAAACTACAGATTTGACTTAGAGAAGTAACACAAAAGCGACTAAATTGTAGAGATCATAAAATAATTAGTCACATGGCAGTACTCAAATCATACCATAATAGCACCCTTTTAAAGTCATTTTAATGTTTCCTAGCACAGATAATAACTGAGAAACAATTAGCTGAAAAATGGTCAAAATCATGACACTGCATGATAGAGTTTGGAACTATGGCAGGTAATACTATAACTACATAAAAAAGAAGATAACTGAAAACTACAATACATGAGATGTATAGAATTATAGTAGATATCCAATAACAAAAGAATAAAAAGGAACACAAATTTCTTTGGGTGAAAGCAGAAAACTAAGCATGAAAGGAGTCCTTACAATGAAAAAGATGCTTTGCAAGTGTTTCATTTGGCATATATTCTGCCACAAGTAATCTCTCATCACCTTCACAACAACAACCAAGCAAATTTGCCAATCTATGGTTACGTAGCTGACCAACTGATCTTGCCTCCTCCTACAGTTACAGAGGAAACCAATTTGACTAATTTGAAGTGGAAAAGAGATTTTAAGAGATAATCATCCATATACTTGTGTGCAAGTATGTAAGAGAGAGAGGGCAGGGCTAGGGGAAGATACTGTGATGATTTACACTCATCGATGGTTAACTGACAGTAGTTTATATCAATATCATATGTTTCTGTAGTGCAAGGTCATGAACAACTGAAATGAGAGTTAGGGAAAAAAAGAACATTTACCAAAAATTGCCGAACATCAGGCCAAGCATTTCTATTAAGGCGTTTAACAGCAATCCTCACTTGATTTTCCAGCTTCCCTTTATAAACAACGTTAGGAGCCTTTTCTCCATGTTCAGATACAATATTCTCAACAGCAAAACCAGATGTTGCATTTTTAAGTTGCTCTAATGTAAATTCACGGAATGCAGGCCAGTTACTGGCCTCACTTGTGTCATCATTTTCTGAAACAAACATTAAAAATAAAACCATAATTTCATTTCATTAAGCAGAATAGCAGCAATTACAGTATGATCACTTATACTGACCTGCATCAGGAGCTTCAAGAACTGATGCCTTAACTTGTGAATTCCAGCAACATGGCATGAGTCTGGAGCACTGAATCCCCATTTTGATATGCCAAAATAAAATCAAAAGATATGAAAACCTTTTCCACTTTCAGTGTTTTGCCTTTCTGTATATATCCAAAATGGCACATCCGAATCTCCCAGCTCCACAGAGACTATTATAAACTCATATACTTGTACAAGATACCTCCATCATAAGCTTCAATGATTGATCACCAAAGATCATGTCAATATTATGGTTTCCACTCAAAAATGTTCGTTCCACAAGTGCCTACAAATAAGTTTATAAGCAATGATTAAGTGAAGGTGAAGAGGAAACTGTAAACCTAAATTAACATGCCCACAAATTCGCTCTTCAGATACTGAACAAATATCAGCAAATTGCCTTTGACTAAACATAATAAACTAAAAACAGATTCATCAGCGCTCAATTTTCAGGCGGCATCACCAGGAACCTTCTCCAAGAATGGGAAACAGCAAGGATCAACAATTAAAAAAATAAATAAATAACAAAGATAAAAACTAATTAATTGAAGAACAAGAATAGAATCAGAAGTATATAATTGGTGATCTATATTCTCACAACCTTTTCACCCTCAGAACCAGAACCTCAATCCAGAAGCTCTTAAATATGCTATAGCCAAACTATTATTTAAAGTATCTTACTCAGTATTCAATGCTTTAAAACATCAAACATAAAAATTTAGCTTCACTTAACCAAATAAGGAGCATAAGAAAAACACACACACAAAATAAATCTATATGCCTTTTTTTTTTTTTTTTGCTCTTTTAGAGTCAACTCAGTGACTGCAACTACCACACAAACGCTACTCAAGTTTTTCAAACTAAATACTCAGCATAGTCCCACTTTTTCAACCAACCCAAAAAGCTACTTCAACTTTAAGATTCTTCAATGGCTTAGGAAAAAGTTTGATTTACCCTTCAACTTGATAAAAATGTAACTTCCTTTTTTTTTTTTTTTTTTTCTATTATCGATCAAAGCAAATAAACTTTACAAGATCCACATTTTCGCCTTCAGAAAACTACTAAAACAATCTGCGAGTGAAAGTCTTTACCTCGATCCATTCAAACCCCAAAGTTTTTTCCACCTCAAAAAGGCAATTTCCAAAAGCCAACAGTTCTTCACCACCTCGATTGCGACAGATCAAGTAAAATAATGAAACCCAGAATTAAAAATTGAATCTTTTATGTCTAAAATGACTTAAGAAGAACAAAATGTGTTGATTGAGAAACTCAAAGCTCAGCTGAAGATCTGTGTGAGAAGCAGAAGAATAAGAAGAGGTTGATGATGGGCTAAAACTTTTGAATTTTCTACATTAATTTGTTTGGTCTTTTCATTTTGAATAAATAAAAAATAACCAATTATTACCGACATGACATGAGTGTATGTTCAAAGATATGGAATCTGCATATTATTTAAACACTATTTTATTGATAATTTGTTGGCACAATTGCCTGCAAAATTTTTTATTTAATTTTACATATTTTAGTTCTACTTTAACAATTTCAATAATGTATTTTAACTTTTTGATAGAAAAAGGTAAAAATAATTCTGTTTCAATTTAAAATTGAATGGTACCCCTAAAAAATAACTGACTTAAAAAATATTTCAATTCCATTTTTATTGATTGTTAACATTATTATTTTTTTCTTTTAAATTTCCGGCTTTAATTTGGAAGATTTAAAAATTAATATTATTTGGCATTGTTGGACTGATTGGGTCCTACTTGCTTGACACATTCAACCAATAATTGTTTTCTAATTAAAAAATATATATTAGGATTTGAAGGATAATGCTAGATGCATTAATTTTGTGTATAAAGATATACAACTCGGTCTAATTTAATTCAGCTACCCCTCTACATTTTCAAATAAGCAAGTTAACATAATTTCAATTTATGTTGTGTGCGTTGTGACAGATCACTCCATCTAAATATATATATATATATATATGTATACATACATATATATATATATATATAGAGAGAGAGAGAGAGAGAGAGAATAATAATACATGTTATTCTATAATTTATATAAAATTATCCCTATATTTATTTCTATTTTAGTTGAAATAAATTTTTATTTTAAACAAATGTAAAACATTTAAATATAAATATTAACACACATAAAGAGAGAAATTGAAGGAAATAATTTTTTATTTATATATTTATATTTTTACATAAATAGGGAAAAAACCAAATGCCACTTTCTTTTAATGGTTGGACGATGTAAACAGAAAAATAAAGACGCCATCTTGGTGGTATAGTCAAGCCGGCATAGGACTAGCGGACTTTGTAGTTTCAAAAATTTTAAAATTTTTATATTTATGTATAATAATTTTAAATTATTTTTAAAAAAAATTTAAAAATTATTTATATATTTTATAAAATTTTAATATTTGATTTTTCTAAGATAGAAATTTGACTGCATTCTTTAGTGTAATAGTATTCAATTTTGTCTGTGAAATTTTTTTCTTTAACATTTTGAATTTGGACCAAAACGTTTTGTATTTATGTTAAATAATTTACTATTTCCATTATATAAAAAAAAAAAAAAGAAGCGTTGAATACTTTTCTTGTTCTGTATATATTCTTCTAGATTTGAGAAAATATCTTATATTCCTATGTATCCATTTCACATAATAATGATGTTTTCCGGTGTAGAATTTCTTTTTTGCAGATGTCCTTCTTTATGGAAAAACATAAATGATTATGCTGTTAAGAATTCCAACAGTGTTTCTTGTTACATGACATTTGTTCCTATGATGATTGTGGTCTTAACATTAAAATCCCAAGTGTGATCTTATAGCTGTGCATGTGGGGACACTGAGTTATTTTTTCTTCTATTCTGAGTGTAACTTTTCCAAACCGGTTGATCCAACCATAGAAGTTAACACCCTGTGATCCCGTAGATATTTTTAGGTGAAAATTAAAACAAATAAATAAATAAAAATATTTAAGTTACTATCATGTAATTTATAATGACTTTTACTTTTTCTTAATTTATGATGTATAGTTCAATTAACGTCTTATTTAAAATGATAAAATGAGTATTGAAAAATTCAATTATCAATAAATTAGATCTTCAATTCTAAACTTTAAACTTTAGTAATTTGATAATTTTTTAAAAAAAAAATAACTTTATCTATTGTATCGTGACACGTGTAATTTATAATGAATCTTACTTGTTATAAGCCATAGTCTTGTGATCTTGTTGATTTTATTAGACAATGAGTTTTATGTATTGTGCTATTAATGTCTGAGAATATTCAATGAATGGCACATGCAATCTGGCTATAATAGATCTCACTTTTTCTTAATTCTAGCCTTGTGGTTGATATATATCAAATCTTATATATTCGAAATGATAAAATGATTAGTCAGAAACAATTATCAATAAATTAAATCTTAAATCCTTATGTCCTAGTGGAATCTTTTGGGGAAGATTTTTATATATTATGCTATTAACATCTAATTGTATTAAATGAAATACGCGTGCCACTATATAATGATATCACTTATTAATTCATGTTGACATAATCTAAAATAAACTATAATCAATCGATTAAGACTAGACAAGAAGTTGGCATTTTAGTCAATTATTCCACTTAGTCAAACAATTTTAGCCACATAATCAGTTAAGAATTTTAAGCACTAACTGTTCAATTAATACATAATAAAAAGCATGATCAAACCTCCATCAATAATGTGATATCAATGATCATTTAACAAAATTCTTGCTGACATTATCAATATACTGCAAACATGTAATAATGTCTCATCGCTTAAGAGTATACTAAATAATACATTCAATACTTATAAATATCAACAAGTATCTCTCTTCCTGGATCGTCTCCTATGCACTTATTGAAATTATGTCAAAATACTAATTTAATCATCGGAGTATATTCAACAAATCATTTCTATTATAAACGATTATTCTTGCTATGTTTGCAGATAGCTCATCTCACATTGTGGATGAACCCACCCAGATTTCACATGTGATGGTTGAAATGGAAAATTGAGTTATTAGAAAATTCAATTAGCAATGGATTAAACGTTAAACCATTTTAGATCTTAAAATTCTATAAGGTGAAGACTTTTATATATTTTATTTTATTTTATTATTAATATCTAAGAACATTCAAATGAGTGACACATGCAGTTTCTAATAGATATTTTTTTTAATTTATGGCGTGCCGGTGAAATTATGTTATTTTTATAAAAGTAAAATGAATAACAAATGAATAATTTGAGTGTCAATAAAATGAAAATATAAATTTTATATATTATATATATCTTCTAAAATTTATGATGGCTAAAGTCTATATAAAAATTTCACGCTAAATTTTTTTCCACTAATTAAAGTGGTTATATGTACTGTTGGATATGGTTTCCAGATACAAATCCACTTGGGGACCATTCATTTTTTACGGTCAAAAGATTGCTAAAAGGCTTGTTGTAAGCGAATGTGTATAATTGCAATTTGCAAGCTAATGTCACTTTAGAAATGATTGTAGTTGTAGGTTACTTTTCTATTTCTAAAATTTTAATCACCTTTTAGCTTCAATGATTTCTTTTTTCCTGCTTTTTCTTTCTTGAGTAATGAGATTAGGTTACAACGAATTCTTTTACTATGAGTTGTTAGACATCGTGATTGTGATGAACGTATTTCTTTTATTAAGTTAAACTAATGGCATGTTTAAATGAAAAGGAGAGAAAACAAATCAAATTGTAAAAAAATAATCTTTTAAAAGTTGAGTTAAATTTCTCATCTTTATAGTCTATTTCAATTTGCAATTCCGTTCTTTAATTTTTTCTTCTAATTAGATTTATAAACTTTGATTTTGTTTGCAATTCATTGTCTATTATAATTAATTTAGAGTTTTTTGTTTGTAATTGTCTTCATATGATAAATATTTATCAATTTTTGCAGTTACATATCATGAAGTAGAAATGATAAAAAAAAAAAAAATAGATCCTCAATCACACTAATTATTATCCCTCATTTGGAACTATAAGAAAATGAGAATTCAAATTCAAATAAATTAAATTTTATTTTTTTTATTTCAAACAAGTGGTTAAGAGAATCAAGAATTAAAATTTTAACAGTGTAATATTTTTAATTTTAGTAGATTTATATATGTCATTTTAATGAATAATTCTTTATTATTATGCTATAATATAATTGTAAAAAGTCCATAAATATTAGTCATATTAAATAATTATAAATAAAAATCTCTAAATTAATATAAACATAGAAAGTTAATTATAAATAAAAATAAATTTTAAATATCTAATTATATAAAAATATAAAAATAAAATCAGAAATCAAAACAAATTATAGGAATTACAATTTTAATTTAACCGCCTTTTAATTTCACTTTTAATCCATGGCCTTTTGAACTTCCAATCAACTACAAGGATTCTCATGAAAAAAAAAAAGGAAGATTGGTCATTGCAATACAATATGAGTGAATAGGACTCTGCTTCTAAGTTGTGAGATCAAATGACAAGCTTAGTTATTGTTGTAACTTAGCAAAGGAGACAAGTAGACTAGGAACTTCTACGTAGACTATCCAAAATGTTGTAATAGATGGGGGAAACATTATTCTTTTCCTAGTACATGTGCAAGTAAAATTATATTCGCAATATTTAATGTATATTCGCAATATTTTGAGTTTAAACTCAAGATTTTAAAAAAGAAAAATATTACTACACTATTAAGAATATTGATTCATTTTTTTCTTTTGGTTATATTTTTGTAGATAGATACAAAAATTTTATATACCTCGAGTCCAAAATTCTTTTTTATATATAATGGACCTACAAATTAAAAAATTCTTTGTCTGTATTTTTCTGAATGAGAAACAAATTACTAAAAGAATAAAGAGTGATCTAAATCTCTAATAACCTTTTCTCTCTCTCTTGTCCTTTTGTTTTAATTGTGAGGGGCTAAATCCAACAAAAACTAAGAAAGAACTATCCAGGAGGGCAAACCTTATAGCAGCTCCAACAAATCAGCAAAGAGGAGAGTGGCCAGTCCTTGGGACATATGCCTAAAACATACAAGCCCTCCCTGACTCCTTCAAATCTATAACGTGGTTAGCAAAGCCAATCTGCACAAACATTTCTCTCCCAAACATAAGCACAAGATGAATCTTTCAGTCTTGAAGCAAGTGCAATGGTATAATGTTATTTATGGGACAAAATAACAGCATTTTGGCTCTCTCATTTATTTATTTATTTTATTATGTATTTATTATCCAATATTTTAATAATCAAATGAAAAATAAACGAAAATCATACAAAAAAAATTAAATTACACAAAACTCTCTTTAAATATTTGTAGTATGTGTATAACTCTTTAAACTACAGAAATGCATACATGACTTACTTAAATTTCATAAATCATACATATAATCTCTTATGTTAATTTTTTATTCATTAAACTTAAAAATAATGCAAGTATTTATTATATAATTAATTAATACTCCAAAATAGATATTTATATTTTAAAATTTTGATTGCAAGGACAAAATTAGTATTTATAGACATTTCTAACTTCAAAGATTGAAGTTTCAACATCCACAAATGATGAATTTTGGAATGAAGATGTGTTGAACTAGAGTCTCAAAATTCAGAAATAATATATTTGAATAATAAAGATGCATTTTGTAGTATTAATTAATCACTTAATAGGGGAAATCACTTATTCCATTAAGTTTAATAGATTATAGAATAACAAAAGGTAAGTGCACAATTTATGAAGTTTAAGAGAATTATTTACATATTTTCATAGTTTATGCATACATTATAAATAGTGGAGGGGACTTTGTGTAATTTACCCAAAAAAAAAAAAAAACCCTAAGAATTGGGGAGAGCTTGAGGATAATGTCATAAAATTAACAAACAACAAGGACTAGATGTGAAATAACAAAACGTTTCGAATAGATAATTTCTGTAGGAATTAGGGTTTAAGCAAATTCGCTCTATTCCCACAAACCAGAAGTCCAAAACCGAAGCAGAGTATCGCTGCGATATAGCAGAAGAAATGTCGAAGAAGAACAGTCTGGCCAAGAGAAAGAAACAGCACCAATTCGATCTCCAAAGTATGTCACTTTGTGCACAGATTTGTATGCTTTTTGTCTGTAGAAGTTGTTGCTCTGTTGAATTGTGAATTATGTTTTTTTTTATTTTTTTGGTTCTGCGTGAAAATTTCTGGTTGTGATAATTTCGTCTATTTCAGGGGAGAAACAAGAGAAGGAAAAGAAACAAATGAAGCTGCAGGCAAAGAAAAATAAGATGAAGGTAAGTCTTAGCTCTTTGGATTCAAAATCTTTCTTATGTTATGAAGGACTATGGACTATTTTAGGTTGTGTCATCTGCTGAAAAAATTTTAAGGAAAAAATGGGAATTCAAGAATAAGTTCGTTTTAAAAAATAAAACTTTAAGACTTGTGCGTCATATTTGTTTCCATTCACAACTTGCTGAGTAAAAATATAAGATTCAAACTTCTGAGAATTTGAGAAGGAGATGGGAAGTTGGAGAAGTCGCTGAAATATAATATTTAAGCTTCTGAGAAAAATAAAGCAAAGGAAAAATCATAAGTAGATGAGTTTGATTGTTTGATTCTTTTTTTTTTTAAGGATTTATTTGTTTTCTATTGTTAACAAATTTATGGTTTTTCTTTTTTCTATTGTATTTAGGTTGATGGTAGTGGAAAGAAGAAGGGAGGTGGATTTCAGGTGGGGAAAAGAAAATTGAAGACCAAACTGACAGCAGTTGCTAAAGCTAAAGCTGCCCAGGCAATGGAGCTTGATAAGTGAGTCTTGAAGTGTAGAAACTAACAGATGAGAAAGTTGTTTTGGGGTTGAATATACTTGATCTTTTCAGCTATTTCAGGCTGTCTGCTGTACATTAGGTGTTTAATTTTACTGTAGTTGTCGTCTCTCTTTTACAATTTTGTCCATGATAATTTGATCAGCTGTGAACATTTACTTGTTGATATTGAAAAACTTTAATCTTTGGCTACATCATGTTGTGCTTACTACTGCCTATCCATTCTATATAATGTATAATACTGACTTAATATTTTTGCTGTGAAGTGAAGACAGCATGTTGATGTCATGTTATGTGAGAGTCCGCACTTTCCATGAATGGATAATTTGGTATAATCAGAGGAGAAAGTTAGATTCCAGTCTGCTCATCTTTAAACAGGGGTATGTCACTGTTATGACAGTCTAAATCTGAGCATTGTGAGCCCAAGAGTGCTTTGCTTTTTTTTTTTTAAATAAATAAATAAATACTTAAGAATAGTGTCATATTTGTCTCTGTTATCATATATCTGCTTAAATTCTTTGTGCTTGAGTCACATAGGAGTATAATCTGTCAATCTGGAGGGTCAAGTTCTCTAGTTAGGAGTTATAGTTATTGAAAGAGCAGAACCGTTTCAGGAGAATGAATTTCTTGGCATGTCAGAGATATGTATCCAATGTGAGCCATGGTAATTATTTTTAGACACTAATGGTTTGTTTGGGAGCAAAGAAAATAAAGGGGGAGGAAAAGATTGGTAGGTTATCTTCCCATGTTTAGTTTATTTTTTGGACCATAACCTCCTTTTTCCTCTTCTTTCCCTCCAATCTGCCCCATCCATACATACCATAAGGTTTAGCTGGACCTAAATCTAAAGTCCAAACAGAGTCCTACTTATAAGAAAAGCTACTTTTTATTGGTTTGATCTACTTTGGTTTCAGAAGTAGATATTGGCAGAAAAAGTGTCTTGTACGCAAGGCTCTATGGCCTTACAATTGTATCTTTTTCTGGGAAGCAAAAAGGAATGTCATATCCAAATTGGAACATATGTGGTCACACATTGTATGGTTTAAACATAAAATCTTTTTAAATGCCATCGTTCTGTGAGGGCGCCCACAGCATGCATTTCTCCTGGCTGCTTGATAAATTAACAGTTATGAAGGGTACGAGTGGGAATGGAAACTGCTATATTTTGTCATTCCTATATTGCAGGAAAGAATTTTTTACTATTATTTATATATTAGGTTAAATTACTTTGTCCCTCCCCATAGTGTTATCAAATTTTGAATTAGGTCCTTATACTTTAAATGTTTGAAATTGGATACTTATAATTATCTGTTGGTTCTAATTGGTTACTATTGTTAAGCCATCATATTACTCCCTGAGTTATCTTACCATGTGACAAACGGAATATTTACATAGTTTGACATGGCTTCATTTTGTCCAGGTTGGATTACTTTATACTCCTTGTAGTTTTACCTAATCTTGAATATGGTACATGGTATTAAAAAAGTGATGAATTGGATACATGTCATTGTTACCGTTTTAGTTGGATGGCCATGGTAAGTGCTTCATCCAACTCTTGTTAGCTATCTTGTTATGTGACAAACGGAAGACTTATGTGGCCAAATGTGGCATCATTTAATATGCTAACAGCCCGAAAAGCTTGTTAGATGAATGAAATGACACCAAGTCGGATTATAGATTGAGTTGGACCGAGGCTTCACTGTGAGTACTGATTTGAAATAGTAGATGATTATAGGTACTAACTTCAAAACCTTAAAACTTCAGATACCTAAAAGTTGGTGAAAGCACAAGAGCACAAGAGTAATTTATTATGGTTGATACTCATTTTGATATTCATTTCATGTCATGTCATGTGAGCTCTTTTTTTTCTCACATAGCAAGATCATAGACAGAGTCAGATATCCAGCCATAAACGGTGGTTAATTATTGATGCTCATTTTGAAACTTTTAAGTGTCCCACCTAATTCAAGATTGTGTAAAACTACAGGCAACATTACATTATAGTAATATAACCTACATGTTGACTCTGAAGTTTCTAGCCATGGCACATCTTGGCCTTCGTTTATTTTAGTTGGAGGTAATGTTTTCCAATTTTAGCATTGGTGTTACTTGAAAAGGGATAAAAGGGCTTGCTTTGGTGTCTGTTTGGCATAATGATTTTACTTCTTGGTTCATGAAATCTGAAAAAACAAAATCTTTGCTTTTCCTCTAACTTGGGTCTAAACTAAAGCAATCTTTTTCCTTTTGTAATATAGAGTGACTTGCCTTTTACATGCAAAGTGTGATGCATTTTTGGGCCTTATGTAAGTCAGGTACGACAGTGAGAAGTGGATGAAGTGTTATAGGTTCTGTGGCAAGTGATAAATTGGTTGGGCTAGTTATGAGCTATAAAGGATCCCATGGAAGCCCACATCCAGCTTGGTTTTGTGAGTACATACATACTAAGCCCTGGTGGAAGTTATTAATGGCTTAAATAATGAAAGGATTCAAAGAGGTCACTGCTATTAACCTAGAGATTAATCTTGTTAATGGAAAGTATTATGGACTATATAGTTTAGCTAATGGATTGGTCAACATGAATTTAGTTGTGTGTTTTTGTGTCTGTGTGTGTGTTTTGCAAAAGAAGAATGTATTTAAGGGTGATGCTATTGTGTAATAAATAAGACTGATTCTCAATGGTTTGCTAAATGAAAAAGATAAACTCTATAGTTGGTCTTGAATAAATAAATATATGCATGTTTTGCCTATGTTTGGTTTTGTATTGGAATGTTGTTATGATGTGGTTTGGTGTTAAGTGATTCACAATTTTGCACCAAACCTAAAATTTGAGGTTAGGGAATAAAAATCAAAGCTGCTCTTTCATATCCTTGATATGGAATTTGGAGAGTGCTTCTTCTACTCTATTTGTCTCTCCGTAGGGCTAAAAATGAAGTCATTATGGAGTACCTACCATTAATCCATTTCTATCCTCTAATGTACTATCAGTTATATAAATTTTGCCTTTTGGAAGATAAAGATTATTTTTGCAACAAAAATTATTAAATTTGCTTCACAAACCTTCTTCAATATAACGTTAGTTTTCAAAATTTGAATTTTAACCAAGATGTACATTTGTCTGTCCTTGACTTCTACATTTTATCTTCAAATCTTTATTTTTTTTTATAATAATTGTAATTTCAACAAGAATATTGATAGTTCAATCTACTAAAAATTGTATAAATCCTTGGAAGTTTTACTGGAGCGTTCAATCTGCAGCTTCAACCGAAGAATCTTTCGAGGCACTCCATCCAAATTACATGTCCATTCTACTGTGTACAATTCTTTGGTACTGGTTTCAACAAGGTTCAAAATTCAAACGCCTCTAACAACTTGCATTAAAGAGATGCCGACTACACGGCAACTGACAGCCCTCTCTCTCTGTATTTCAAATGACAAGGACAGAGTCTTGTCGCATTGCGTTCATAGACGACATGCGTTTCCTCTCTCATACTAAATACGACAATAATGTACAAACTACTATCAATAATGTACTGGCTTATTTGTACATATATCAGTTCATCACTCAGATGAATGGTACAATTTAAGGGCACCCAATATGATAAATGGCCAGCAAAATTGTTAGAAAGATAAACACTGCATTTGGACATGGATGGTAACATACAACTTGGACTATAATTAAGATGTAAATTACTGCAATTACAGAAGAATTTTGCGGTTTGATTATTTAAATTTGAAGCTATCTTTGGGTCAAACTCCTATTCCAGTCATCTAATTTTGATTGAAAATGAGAGGACTTCTTTTGATAGAAAAAAAAAAAAAGGGTTTCTGAAGGGCACTGACCAAAGAAAAGTTACTTAACCCTTTTTCATATATCTATCATTTGAGGTAAATACATAATGATTAAGAAGGGTAATAAATAAACTTAATTTTTAGAAAAAATTATATTTTATTATTTTATCATTCATTAAAAGTTAATTGGTGTGTGAAGTAGTTGAATATTTGTTAAAATGATAGAGGTAAAATTAGAAAAAAAATAATACTAATTACATTCTTAGTTTTCTAAAATGATAGATAAAAAGAAAAAAAAATCTCCAAAGCTTTAGATAAAAAAGAATTGAGAGAATATTTAATTATATTAAGAATGTAAATTTTTTGAAAGCTGATGTAATTTTATTTAATTTATTCTCCAAATTTTGTAAAAAAATAAAGATTGAATTAAATAAAAGTCTATATTTTTTTTTAAAAAAAAATTGAATGTTTCCAACACTATTAAAGAGTATCTATCATTTTGGAGAGTTTTTTTTTCCTTTTTTATTTGTTGCTTTAGAAACCAAGAAAGTATTTATTATGTTTTTTCTTCTTTTTCCCATATCTCATAATAAATGTCCAACAACTTTAAATACTAATTGACTTTTAGAGTTAATTGACAAAAAGTTAGGTAAAAAATATATCTTATTGAGAAATAATAAATTGATATATAATTTAGTTGACGACTAATTAATAAAATGAAGGAAGTAGAACTTTTCAAAAAATTTTACTTCTCATAAAATGGGGGAAGTTATTTATTTATTTTTTCTAAATAAGAACAACTTCTTGTAAAAACTTTTAATTTTTATGATCAATCAAATAACTTTAAATATATTTTTTAAAAATTTTATAAGAAAATTTATTTTTTTAAAGTTCAACTTTCGGCAGATTGTAATTTCTTGTATCAATCAAACAAAATAATAAATTAATAAAATACAACCTTTCTTTTCTAAAAGAAAATCAAAATAGTTCTTTTTACTTGCTTTCGGTCCCATTTAAGATTGATTGAGGCAATACAATAGAGACCTATACTATTTTTTTTTAGTGCCCCATATCACCGATTTTTAAAAATGCAATTATATACCTAAATTCAATACTCTTCACATTTTCACATTGTAAAATAACAAGTGAGATTCGCTTATTTATAACAAAATTTTATGAGTCCAACACTCTTTTGCAGCGAAAAATGTGTAAGATATTATGTTTAATGTATTTTTGTACTTCTAAACCTAGAAATCTCAAGATGAAGCATCTATCATATAATTGGTTGGGCACTACGTACTTTCACATCCGTTTAGCTCACTATCTTATGAGCCATTCATTGAAGCCATTTATTAGCCAAATCATTGACAATATGAGATTCTGGTTTAGGAGGAAGTCTTCGAATGTTTTTGTTATTCTTATGTTCTATTTCGTATTTCTATTTTCATATTATTTTATGAAAAAAATTTAATTTTATTGTGAGTTTTGCACCTTCTATTAATGACTATAAAAATAGAATTATTTTTTTCTAAAAATATGTAAAAATAAATAATGCCACTTCATTCCCTCTCCAAAAAAATTAAACTATGTAGTGAGTGTTATTGAGATGTCACCCAAAGTTATCAAATTATATCTTAAAGTATATGCATATCTCTAACCGTTGTTCTTAAAAAAAAATGTCTTCAAAATGGAATGTACCCCTTCTCTCTTTCTATGTTTAAAATAGAGCAATAATTAATTCTTTATGTGTGCAGCTATTTTTCTTGAAGAGAAATGTTTGTTTACATTAGTTTTCACACTCATATATTCATCATAATTTAATTTATATAGAACTCGTCTATTTAATATATAAAAAATTAATATTACTCAAATTGTAATACATGTATAAGTGCAAAAGATAGTAAAAAAAGTTATAACTTATAAGGATCATTTTTTTAATTTCATTTATTTTAATTTACCCACTTTCATTAACTTTATAATATATGATCAAATGGATTAAAAAAGTAAAATGATATGATTGACATTTTTTAATTATTATTTTAATGATTGCTATTGAACCTAAAAAGAATATGATCATAATTGTGTTGTTTCTTGAAGCAGCAGCTGGTTGTTTTGAATATTGGGTGATTGCTTACTTGTAACAGTTATTGTTTGGTTTTAATCAGCAAAGAAAGATATTGATAGAGTTCCTAACATAATAACAAGTAGGATTTCTTAGTCAAATAAATATTTATAAATCTCACGAACCCTTTTTCTATACCAAAAGACACCACTTATTCCTCACAACAAATAGAAGGTGATGGTTGCTTCACCATCCAACATAATCTTTCCATTTCATATTCCCAACATCAATAACTTCTGTTATTTTTCCCATTTCTTTATTCCCACTTTTGGATCATGGATGTTGAGAAAGAGACAACACTAAATCATAGCAACCTTTACCAATTTAATTATCTAACATAACTTCTGATTTCTGTAAAAAAAAAAAAATAGATTGAATTTTTTAATTTTACTTGTTAATTAAAATTTTCACTTTTTATTTAGATATATATATATATATATATATTAAAATAAAAGCTTTTTCTTTTATAGAATTCAAACAAAGAACCATGCATTATATATTCTGGAGTATTTAGATATAGTGATATAAGATGGTAAGTATTATTATTATTATTAGTTATGTTTGAGACACTCATATACCATTTTGCTCTAAAATTCTATACCATGAAACAAAAATTTTCAAAGCACAGGCTGCACTGTCTGTGTTAGCTACAATCATTTTTTCTAAAATGGCCTTTTGTGAGATTAAGTGCTAAATTTGGTATACATCAAAATCACAATATGGTGGTTGTTCAGGTAAGGTGTTGATTAGAGATAATTGGATGATTGAATTGATGTAATATTGTCGAGGTGCCATCACTGCCTAATGTTCATGACCTTATTTGCTTCTTATTCTTGACACTAAGCAATGTTGTCATCCTTGCAATGACATATGATGTTGCTCCAACCGTGGACCCTTTATGCTATCTGCCCAATTTTAGCAGGATTGAATTTGAATTTAGAAACTTGAATAAAAACAATTCTAAAAGAATTATCATATACTATTAAGAAGTATAAATAGTGATACAGAACATGTGACGTGACACTTCATAAACATGTAGACGTTAGAAAATTTAAAAAATATAGAACACAACACAATGCAGTATAATAATAATAATAATAATAATAATAATATAACTTTAAAAAGTATATTGAAACATGCAAAGTTAATACGTATATATATAATCAATTTTCATATTATAATATTAATATCAATAGTTTAGAGATTTATATTAATGTTTTACCAAATACATGGACATGAATATAAAATTTAACAAATTCTAATATCCCTTTAAAAAAAAAAATAAAGCATGTCTCACGTATTCTTTTGTGTTTCTAACTTATATGTCCCTTTTCCAAAAAATAAAAAACAGAACAAAAAGCATACCAAAGTGACTAAATAATTGTTTAGGAGTCAAATCCAATATTCTCTTCACCACCACCATTTCCATTTTCATTACTATCATAATCTCATCCATTTCATTGGTTTTCAACTAGAATACAAACTTTAACAATTAATTTTTTTTTAAATATAGTTTTAAAACATTTAAAACATAAATTTGAAAATCTGCTTAATCGTATCAAAACTTCAAGTGTGTTGATGCCATGTCAAAGATGTGTCAGAGCCATACTAAAAAATTACAAAAAAAAAAAAAAATACAACACATAAAAACATGTGGCCAGTACATGTCGCATCTGAAATGTTTGACACGGCAAAACACTTGCAATTAAGTGTGTAAGACTATCTACAATGCAAGTATCTTACAAGAGTTGCTTAAGTTTTATTTATTAATTTTTTATTAGGTTCCACATTATCACATCATTTTACACTCTTTTAAGCAATTCAAACAACTTTATCCCACAATGGTAAGTTTCTTAAATGGTCCCCATAACTTATCTCACTCATTTATATTTTATTATTTATCTTTATTTCAATTTAAAATATTATTAATTTTAATTTTATTATTTATTATTTATCTTTATTTCAATATTATTATTTATCTTAATTTTAATTTTATTATTTATTTTTATT
>JANHAO010001456.1:0-32770 GCA_026873985.1 Saraca asoca
ACTCATTTGCCCTTAGTTTAATCGGGCAATAAATTTTCTAACTCAAGTTCACAGGTTAAGGGGGTATTTTGATACAGGCCAGGGGTATTTTGATGTTTCAAGAAATATCAAGGGGGATTTAGACAATATCCCAAACCTGAGGGGGTAAAATGATAATATCCTTAAAATTTAACTAAAAATATCAAATTAAAAATAAAAATAAATAAGACTTCAATCAAAAAATTTTAAATTAAATAGACTTAATCAAGAATTAAATAAAACTATAGAAAATAATAGAATAATTTAATCTTACAAAATAAAATTGCGAGACCTCGTCATTATGCATAAAGCATCAAACTTGGATTATGCTTCATTATCTATTTAAGAAAAGTCGAATCTAACATTTACTCTCGTCAATTTTCAGGAAAAGATTTTATATTTTTTAACTTTTTTAATAGACTTGTCTAAGAAAATTTTGAAAATTTTTATATTTATTTTAATTTTTTATAAAAATTATAATTTTTAATATCAAACTTTGATAAAAACTTGCGAAATTTTTTTAATACATCCTGTACCATAATCCAAATTTAATTATTCGTCATTTTTTACTTGGAAGGCTTTCAAAAAGTTTGATAAGTCTGTACCGTGATGGTTACAGTTTTAACGTAATTCTTTTTATGTCAAATTATTTTGCTTTTGATTATGGTTTCACCCAATTTTTATATAAATTCTTATAATTTAAAATTTTTGTATGACGGTTTTAACATATTAAAAATTTCTCTTAAAGATATTTGCATTGAATACAATATTCTTACCAATGATAAGAATTAAATTTTCAAATACCATCAATAATTAAGTATCTGATGCATATTCTCCAGATTCTCCATCTTATACACTATAAGTCTTGTGAAACATATTATCATAAGAATATTTTTTTAATCTGCAAAAGAATGTTTAGTTTTAACCACTGCTACTGTTTAAAAGAGGACCCATCACACAGAGTTATCAATGCAAGTAGTCCAAAAGATTCTGCACTTCTTAATTAGTCACAAATTAACATCCTTTTATATCAAATGCATGAGGTACTATAGTTGGGTGAACTTACTTGACGGTATAAACATGAGTTATGACACATCCATTTTCTTTTACTTACGTTCATTTGCATTTGTAATTTGTTGGAATTCTTCTATGAACTATCATAATTTAAAAAATCATATATATTATATTAAATGAATGTCATAATAAATAAATTATTATAAATTAATTAATTATGCGATCTAATTATCAAATTTGTAAAGACACTTAGATCATTAATAGGGTTGCAATAAGGCATATGCCTACTTATACTCTAATAGAGTTATAGTTGTCCCATTAAAACTTTAAGTACAATTTTTTTTTTTTTTTTGCTAAAGTTATAAGGAGTAAGTTGCTAAGGAGTGATTTGTTATTATAGATTTTCATGTAATATCAGGTATAATTTTATTATTATTAATTAAATTTATATATACAAATCTTATGTATTATAATATGATTCAATAGATCTGTTGATTTAGTTATTTTAATTTATCCTATTATTTCATCAATCGATATTACGGTCAATTTTTTTCTTTTATGTTATAAAAGTTCAAATTTGTACAAATTTTTTTCTTTAGATTTTATGTAATCCATAATTTACTATGTAAAATTATTATGGATATGAAAACATGAGATTTATTTATAATTTTGCCTTTATGTATTTCCAAATTGATTTTTTTTTTTTTTTTTTTTGTAAATCTTCTTGAGGTGAAATCATAAATTGATGCAACTAGAATTTTTTTGAGAAAATTCAACTTATAAATTCATCATATTTAGAATAATTTTTTTTCAATTTAATTTGTGATTGTATTTTAAAAGTTTGTGATTTGTAAAAGGCACAAAACAATTTGAATAAATATTGTTAGAAAGTTGCTTGATTTCGAAATTTCTTAATATTCATTCAAGAATAGGGTTTTTTTTCTTAAATTCGATACAATTCCATGGTATTTATTCAAATTAATTATATTTTAATTGATAAAATAATGAGGTAGACAAAACTTCTTAATCAATTATGGAAAACCCAAAATTTTATGGTATCAATTTTCAAATTTTTTCAAAGAAATTTTTCCAGAAACTAGAATTAGTTTTAGTTTTTCTAATTGTACAAACAAGTCCAAATATTTTGGAATTGATTGAGGGTATTGTTGAAGAATGATCTAGATAAGGAAACCCATGCAAGAATTTTATAAAAAAAATGACTAAATTAAATGAGTTTGCAATATAAGCCAAATTTGATTATACAGTTGATTTCTCACGTTAGTGGTACATAAGGTCATGTACCACCATAGAGGTGGCAGATGGTGATAAAAATTATATTATCATGCTTCACTCTTTGAGTTCTATTTGTGGTAATTTTTTCAATTTCTTTTGAAAATAAAATTCTTTATTTATTTTTTATCTAATTTATTTGAGTAATTATTTAATGTTAATTGCACCTAAGAATTCTATTATGTGTTTGCTACATATTAGATTGCTATTTGTAATTTTTTCAGAATTTTTTGAAAATACAAATATTTTATATAATTATTCTATTTATTTAAGCATTAATTTCATGTTTTTTGGATATAAAATATTTATTGTATGATTTTTACATATTATACTACTGTATATAATTTTTGTAGATTGATTTGATTTTTTTACACATTTGAATATTTTCTAGATTATTGTGTGTAATTTTTAAAATTATATAAGAATCAATTTTTTTCATATTATGTCATAAAATTTGTACAATTGTGCACTCCATATTATGAGACTAGTTACATAAAATTTTGGTGAAATTAAATTTTAAAATTGTATCTAAGAAAGTGCTATGTTAGTAATATATATGTCCTATCGGTGTAATATTATTAACATAATTTGTTGGTGATAATGTAAGTGTTAGGATTGTTTGCTATATTCTTAAAATTTTAAATATCTTATCGATGTTAGGCTTTAGGAATATAGCATTCAATCTTTGTGTTATATTTTGAAGTCTTAAATGCCCTATTAGTGTTAGGTTTCATAATGTAATACTATTTAGAATTGTAAAGTTATTGGTGAAATATTATAACATGACTACATTGAACATATAATTTTGAAAATTTATAATAAATTTCATAAATTGTTAGGACCTGTTTGGAAACTTGTTCTGTTTTTCTGTTTTTAAAAACTGTTTTTGAAAATAGCTCAGAGTTGTTTTCAAAAATAGTTTTTAAAACATGATTTCAGAACAAAATTTTCAAAATTATTTTTAAAAACAGTTTTACCAAACAGTTTTTTTTGTTTTTAAAACAGTTTAAAAACAGTAGACTGTTTTAAAAACAAAAAACTATTTTTAAAAACAGTTACCAAACAGGCCCTTATTTTCTTAATCTTTTGTTATCTATGTAATTGATTATCGTGAAGATAGCAAATGAGACAAATTATGAGGACTGAGTTGAGTGGAAGATATCTGGGCTAAATTACAGATATTCTATCTAGCAATCACCAAATTTCTTATTTGACATAGAGAGAGTGAGAGTCAAAGATAAATGATGACTCTATTGCTATACAAGGGCCCTTCGTGGAAAGTGGATACACCCTAATAAAGTGTACTTGATGGTTATAATGTATACTAAGGAAAAGACCATTATGCAAGACATTGCTGACTATTCAAATACAAAGTAATTATAGATCTTGTAGCTGATAAGTTTATAAAGTTCAATAAGGCTGAAAAGGATATTATCTCTCGTTGTTAGATAAAATTGTTTTGGGATGGTGTTAGTGGAATTAGTGAGCATATTGTAGAACCGGTATACTATTATGATTACTGATGGGCATGAAAGTGAACGTAAAAAAATAGTTGTTTGATTTAGCATATTTTAGAGTCTCTTCTGGTTCAAATTGATGTTCTTGAGACATTATCACACCCAAGATGATGTAAAAAATTGAAGAATCTCTATGCTCACTTCATTTCACACGAATCAAGTGCTAAGCATAGAAATAAATCACACCTAAAGGGACCTAATTTTGAGAAGTAAGGAAGCTTATTTGGGTGCATATTATAATAAATCAAAATGTTTCGCTGACTCTAGTAAGACATTCTGTTGAATATTTGATAATTAGACCGAGGTGCAATCATTTATATTACAATTTTATTATAAGTGTTAAGAAACAAGAATAAGCCAAGTGATAAAAGTCAATAGTCGAATTGGAAATAGTGAAAGAGTGTAAAATCAATATATAGAAGTAGTTGCTATTTAGAAATTAGAAAGTTAGTCAGTTAAATACTGTGGTTAGATACAAAAGGATTACAATTAATGTGGATCCTCAATACTATGAATATCTGTCTAGGTGATATCTCCACAGAAAGATGGAATGATTGATTAAAAAAAAAAGAATAGAGTGATTGATTAAAAAAAAAAAAGATTCTTCATAATCTAGACTTATCCTTTTTTATGTAGATATTGATTACATCAAGGAATATACTCCTTATTAAAGTTAGTAGATCAGAAGGTTGAATGTAGTAGAGTCAATTTACAATAATGTAAATAAACTGATTACGCAAAGCACTATGGGTGATACTAATATTTCTTCTTTATTGGTAATTGATCAATTTTTTTTTTGTTAGGTAGAAATATCCACTGAAAAATTGAAATCCTTAAATTCTTTTGAGGCATTTTAAAGTTGAGATTAAATCCAAAAATGATCAAGTATGTCAGTTTTGATAAAGGTGGTGAATGTTATAAAAATAATAATAAATTGATGTAAATGTTGATTCTTTAGTAAGACATCTCTAAGGTTGTAAATTTTTTAGGCTAACAACCTTATACCTGGAACGCCCGAACAAAATTGGATCATAAGACGGTTGAATTACATACTTATGGACATGATTGGATGCATGTTGGTGCATTTAATTTTACTAGACTTTATATAGGGTGATGTTTTAAAGATCACAGAGTATATTTTGAATCAAATTCCTAGTAAATTTGTATTTAAAACCTCATATGATTTGTTGTATGGGAAAAGCCTAGTATGAGGCATTTCCTTGCCTAGGGTTGCAAAGCCAAAGTGAAGCCATATGATCCATTTATTAACTAATTTGATTAAAGACTATTGATGGTTACTTTGTTAGATGTTGTAATGATTATAAAAGTAGTGGATTTTATTTTATGATCCATACCACTAAATTTATTGAAGGACCTTATTTTGTTTATTGGTTGAAAAGTGGGAGTGAAAGACTATGTAATACCTTTTCGAGAGATATATAAGTTACTATTCCACTAGAACTATCACTAGTTGAAACAAACTGAATTGATCTGATACAACATATGGTAAAACCAATAGTGGAAGTTGCAAGGTTAATGCTCCTTTAGTAGTAGGAAAGAACCAAGTCTTGTAAATGAAATATTTTTGAGGAAATCCTAATGACTCGCAGATTAGGAACTACTAATGATTATGTGATATATTTATAGAAGCATGAATTTGACCTCAGTGATGGAATTGATCTCACCGGCTTTCAAGAAGGCTTTTTAAGCAATAATTCTTTAGAATGGATAGAGGCTGTAAATGTTGGATTGCTTTGATAATATATAATAATGTGATATCATATAAAGTTACCTGTCAATTGCAGGTCTATTGGATGCAAAAGGGTTTTTAAGACTAAAAAATACTCAAAGGGTGGTTTAAAGTTATAAGGCTATATTGGTGGCAAAAAGCCACATTTAGGAAGAAGGCTTTAACTATAGAATATTTTCTTATCTATTTCAATTGAAGACTCATTTCGAGTTGTTATGGCATTAATGATTCATTTTGACTTGGAGCTTCACCAGATGCATGATGGCCATCTTGAATGGTGATTAGCTAGAAACTATTTGTGTGAACCAATCAGATGATTTCCAAGAGAAGAGTAAAGAATATTCAGTGTGTAAATTTAAAAGATTCATATATATAATTTGAATAAAACGTCTAGACAATGATATCTTAAGATTATTGAGATTAGTATTTCTCTTAGGTTCAAAGAGAATGATGCAGATTGTGTATCTATTTTAAGTTAGGTATAGGGCATATTTATGATTCTAGTCTTATGTTGATTATATTCTCCTTAAGAATAATGTTATTAGCCTTATGATTGAGATAAAATATATACTATTTATATATTTTATATATAAAGGATCCTAATGATGCCTCTTTCGTGTTGGGCAAATGGATCCATCATGATAAATCTCGGGGTCTTCTTAACTTGTCTCAAAGATTATATGTTGAAAAGGTGCTCAAAAGGTTCAATATATATTTCATGTGTTCTTCACGTATTGTACCTTTCCTAAAGGGTGAGATTATTTCTAAAGTCCAATATCTTCAAAATAATGTAAAGATTAAAGTAGGTCCTATATACTTCTGTTGTTAATAGCCTGTTATATGCTTAAGTATGTATACATCTTGATATCATTATTGGTTTAGTGTACTTAGGAGATACTTGAGTAATCTTGATGAGAAATATTGGACTACTATGAAGAAAGTTATGAAGTACCTATAAGGCATAAAGAATCTTTGTGCTGACCTATTACAAATTCGATGATTTGATTGTTACAGACTATTTTAATTCTGATTTTGTGAATTATCCAGACGACATGATATTGATATATGGAAACATCCTTATGATGATAGGAGGAACTGTATCGTATAAATCATTAGGCAGTCAATTATAGTAATTTCTAGTATGGAGTTAAAATGCGTCGCATGTTGTAAGATCACTTGTGAAACTATTTGATTAAGGATTATAATATCTGAATTTAAAATTATAGAGAGCATATTTAGGATGTTAATTATATATTACGACAATACTGTTATAGTGAACCTTTCTCAAAATAATAGATATGTTGCTGTGTTTTTCTTAGGTTTTGGATTATTATCAACTTTTAAGTTGTATACTATAGTTTCATATTGATTAAAACTTTTATCATAAAAAAAATATCCTAACAAATTGACATGGAACTTATCTACATACTTTATAAACGTTACAATCATTTATTGAATATACATTTATCGTGGCACCTGTGCCATTCTGCAATATCTTTCGTGGAGCCCTTGCCTTTTGAATATCACAAGGTCTTTTGTGGAGCCCATGCCTTATGAATATGAGAATTGATTTGCTGGATGATCACTAAACAAATACGATAGGATGACAGCTCCACTTTACTTTTATAAATGCCCTTTAAAATAGTTAAACTCACCATTTGTTTATTGTTATAATAAAATGATTTATTATTTTAATGGGACATGATGTTTTTAGAATTAAAAAATAAAAAAGAAAAATATATATCTCATTACTGATTATGTGACTTTTAATGGTATGTTTAGTTTGAAGGAGAATGTTATTGTATAAACCCTTTTTTGTCTAAAAATTTTAATCAAGAAGAAGAATGAAATGGGGGATTATCTTCAAAATGCTCACACATCCTTCAATATTAATATTTTTATGTTCATTTAATTTAAAGATTTTTTGAAATTTTTTTAAATATCCAAATAAGAAGATGAAAAATCATCCTTTAATCATCTGCTCTCTATTCTTTCTTTACTTTTCATTTTTTCTTATTATCTTTCCTTCCCCTCCCCTCCTCTCTTAAACCCCCCAATATATCATAAATATGATCTAAGGGTGAAGTTTTAAGTTCAAACTTCCTTACAATGACAAAATATAAAAAAAAAATTAATTAGATAAAACTTTAAACATTAGTATTATGTTGACATCACACTTCTATAATACTAATATTTAAAGTTTTATCTAAAAACTTTAAATACTAATATGTAAAGTTTTATCTAATTAATTTTTTTATATTTTGTCAATGTAAGGAAATTTGAACTTAAAACTCCACCAGTTGCATCTATAATCGTTTTTATATTTTTTAATGTTTTAAATTTAAATTTAAAATATTATATGAATATGTTAAATTCCGTAATATTCTTTAAAAAAAATTAGGCAGGACATTAAGCTCCCAAAAACATCTGCAGTATAGAAACGAGGAATTTGTTTTCATTAGTATCGCTATAACTCATTTTTTGTTCTCTCATCAATTTCAATCTGAGTTGTTATATCATATGTTTGGATTATCTTAAATTCAGGAAGAAATAAACACACAAACCTTTGTGGACGTGAATCTCCTAAAAAAAAAAATTGAAAGAATAAATTTAATAGATATAAAATATGATTCTTTATTTTAAAATTTATAATTTATTTATTGAGACTCACCATTTTAATATAAATTTTTTTTATATCTATCTCTCGCTTACATTTATCCCTTCAATTTCTTAAAAAAAATAGGAGAAAATGAGTTGAATTATTTGTGAGTTACTCAAATTTAATTTGCATAAGATATTGATTCAATTCAATTAATAAATAAACAAACTTAAACATAAAATTGGAGTCGATTAATATACAAGCAAAAGTTGAAAATCTTAAAATTTGACTTATTTAGTTGGCGTACAATTAATTTAAAATAATTAAAAATATAATTATATATTATTTTATATATAATATTTTGATATAAAAATATATAATATCATATTATAATTATTTTTATTATCCTTATTTTTATTTGAATAAATTTTTAAATATTTATTATCTAATTTATTTTGAGTTGAATAAGTAACTAAATGATTTTATAATTTATATAGATTTAACAATATAAAAATTTAAAAATAAAATGATGACTTACTTTTGAATGAAATTTTAAAATATAAAAAATTAAAAATAAAAATATTTTTATATTCATAAATAAAAATTATTTATTTATTAAAAAAAATTGAGCCGAACTTAAAAATATTATGGTACAACTCACTTCCACTCGTTTACATCCCTACCCGTCCCCTAAAACTTACATAGAAGTTGGGGAATTCAATATGCAAATCTGTTCCATCATGTTGTCAATTTATTTGATTAGGCCAACATATGGTTCCTTGGCTTCTCAGTACATAGCTAATACCCAAAAACTGTCAGTCCATCGATAAAAAAAAAAAGGTCCAATTTGCATTGAGCTAGATGCCCAATGGTGCCAGACACTAATTTTATGAGTTTGCTAGCCTGTTGAATGAAGCCCACGTAAATGTGGCCATAATTCTGAAAACATTTCACCTTTAAGTTTGATTGTTTTTATCGTATAATTATTTTTTTATTTCAATCTTGAATCAAATAAACATTTTAATATCTTAAGATTTATTTTTATATATAAAGAGGTGTCATTAAGGACACTTAAAAATAAGTTAAAGTTTTTAACTTTTAGGGCACCAACTTGCTTACAAGAAATTCTTGGATACTTTACATATAATACATGGCTTTATAGCTTTGTTCCTTTAATCCAATAAGAGCAAGTCATCCAATGATTCAACCGTGGGCCTTAAAAGTTTACAAAAATTCCTTTTTAATATACTAAAATAAAACATGCATTATATAACTAGAATATACAAAATTTTTCCTTTTTAAAAGTTTATTTTAATTAAGTACCTATAATTTATTTATATATTTGTGATCAAATATGTTCATTGATGCCCAAACAAAGCATCATTTTCTCACCAATAAATGTGTCTCTCCATGTTCAAAGGACATGTCTCTATATAATTAAAGAACATGATTATTTAGAGTGAAAGAACACAATCTATGATGTAATTTTACTATAATTTATATGTTAAATTGTTAATAGAAAAGTGCATATGTTGTATCTTTTTCAAAATGGTTTTGTCTTACATATCTAATAAGTAGGTGATGCTTAAAAAAAAAAGAAAAAAAATGAAAATTAAAATCAAAGAAAAGAGACGAGAGAGCATAGTCAAAGAGGATTCAACATATCATTGATATCTCGAAAATGGATCTTTTGATAAGCACGATGCTCATTTAATGTCTGCATCGTAGGTCTCATGGTTTTTACTTCTAACATGGTGAGATGTCTGTTCTTCACTCTTATTTTATTGTCTTCCACTTTTCTAATTTTCATACAAACCTAACGACAAACTTATCAGCCTCAGCTTCCATGTTCTCATCTTTCGAGGGGTTAGACTTCTAAATTGCAGTCACACGACAAATTCTTAGGCGTTTGTTAACCGGTGCGATGAGGTCTTAGGTTAAGGATGATTCATTCATTGAAAATAATTAGAATTATCAAATAAATATATCTGATTATATTTTATGATATGTATGTATATATAAAATGATAAATTTATAATTAAAAATATAAAATTTTAAAAAATTTATGTATTTTTATTTAATTTATTCTTAAAATTTTATAATAAATTGAAAGAAAATTAAATAAAAGGATATAATTTTTTTAAAATTTTATGTTCCTGCATCATTAAATGTTTCTTAATCAATGCGTTAAGATCCAAATTGTTGAAAAAAATATTCCATGACAAATTTTATGTTTAAAAAATTAAATGTTTTTATTATTAAATAATTTATTTTACATTAAGATTTATGATATTTTGTATTTTTTATATAAATTATTTATTTTTATATTTGAAAAAAAAAGATATTTTAAGGATGTAAGCATTCCATCTTATAAGAGTTTGAGCTTCTCGTATATACTAATTACAATATATATATATATATTATTATTATTATTATTATTAAGTGCGTACTAACGCATATAATTACACTTAAATATGTTATGTATTGATTACTTTATTCATTTGTTGGATCGTGACTTGCCTTATGTAATACATGATATGCATAATGTGAATTTTATATCAATGTATTTTATATCAAATTAGTCTCTTGGGAATAAGAAAGAATTGAATTACCTAGGGTTAAAGACAAGACTAGAATGGAAGGTACATTCCCTTAAAAAAAAGAAATTAATTACCCCATATTTTTTCTTTAACTTTGTTTTAAAAAATGTCATATCCTTTTTTACAACATTTTTATAAAATAGATAAATTTTCAAATATATATATAGATAAATAGACACACACCCAAACTTAGTCAATGAAGTAACAAATTTTTATATGTTACGTGCAAATTTCATTCATTATTGCAACATCTCATGCATAATGCATAAAAGTGGTTAAAAAAAAGTACACAATGAAACTTAATTATAGAATTGTTATGGTACAAAATGAACAAAAAATTGCGAATATTTTAATTTTTGGATTATCTGCAAACTGCTTTAATGAATCTACAAACTAGATAGTACTAAAATATTATTTTGCTCTTTTATAAATGTAAATTTTTTCAATTTAGTCCCCATTTAATTTTTATTATTAATTTAATTATCAACATATTCAATCTTCTTTAATAAAGTCTTTTCACATTCTATTAATTAAAATAATAATTTAAAAATCTAAAATTTTATGTAATGTTACCTAATATTTGTATGGATATTAAATATAACTTTTATATGAAGATTAAGTGTTTAAATGGTTTAAAATAATATATATTAAATGATAAAAAAGAAGAAATTAAAATGATTATCTTATATTTTTACTGTTGAATTAAAATTAAAATTAAAATATAAGTTTATAATATAGAAAGTGCTATGTAAGTATTTAAATGACACCAAATCAAATTTTAAATTTTCATATTATTAATTTCATTAATAAAATTAAAGATAAATTGACAAAATGACATAATTAAATTAAATTAAATATGTAAAAAATCAAATAAAAATAAAAATTAAATTAAAAAATTTCATATGTGAAAGATTAAAATAGTGTTTTAGTCAAACAAAAGTATTAAAAAGGTTCCTAGGAGTTGTTATGCTATCAATTTTGCCTTGTCCGTATATAAAATTTATAATACTTCATGCAATATTTTTCAACATACAAGGAGGTGAAAGTGAAACAAGAGACTGAAGACAGATTCTCTCATCAACTTGAAGAAAAGTAACCTGGTCCTGCTCGCGATAGGTGAGTCATGGTATCAAAACTTGTTACTAAATTTTTCCCAAAGCTTCAAAATGTAAATCCTACCACGAATCAAAAAAGTTATTTAATTATAATTGAATTGATTCAACTGATCATATAAAAAATAATTAAATAAAAAAATTAATCAAATCGATTAAATTAAAATTATAACTTGTTCGTAGATTAAACTAGTTAAATATTTGGATTAAATTTGATTTTAAAGCCACCATCAAAAAAACATTAATTTTTTCTGTGTAGAGTTCACATATTCTAATTAAGAAATATTTAAAAAAAGAGAACTATATTAAATTTTTTTAAGTTGAATATAATTATATTCACATATTTTTTATTTTAAAAATATGCATTAATCTTTTTGTTTTATATACATTCAATTTCTCTACTTTAAAAATAAAAAATAAATATAATTATCTTAAATTAAAAAATAAATATAATTTATCTTTAAAAATAATGAATCACATAATATATATAATATTTTAATTTTAAATATATGATATTAAAAAGAGAAGTTTTTAAAATTAATATAAAATATAATTATACCGTGAGAGGACGGAAAAACCCTTTTTATAAAGAATTTGAAAACAAAGATGCATGCATAGGAGACCGTCAAAGACATAAGATTAAGGAGGAAGCTAGCCTTGAATCATGTGGGGCAATTAATGGAAGGAAGCTTAGGGTGTGGACAACCCTAAAGTGATGTACAAAATGTCAATGTTAATCTTCATCGATCGAAATGAGCTTCATTTATAATAATCCCTACAACTTAATTACGTGTCAGGAATCTCATTAATATGCCTTGGTTGGAGTGATAACACTTTTGAAACAATCTCATGATATTTCCACCATTTCCATTTTCCTATTCTATAATATACTCACTTTGTAAGTTTGACATATCAAACACCATATAAAAATTTCTTTTTTAATATCAATCAAATAATTTTTAATATTTTTTAAAAAATTTACATAAAAACTTACTTTGTATATGAATTAAATGACTTTTAATAATGACAAAAATTGTTAAGGAGCCAAATGTTCATTTATATGTGATTTCTCTTTGATCTTTTATCAACACTAGTGCGCAAAAAACAATAGCTCTAATTAACTTTAATTTTTTTTAAAGCAAAACGAAATTAAACGACAAAGCTGAATGAAGAATGAGGTAATTCAATTGTAATTAATTATTTATTTACAACTTACATGAAAAAAAAAAATTCAGTTGATAACGATATGTAGGGAGGGTCACGAGACTAATCTCCATTCAAGTTGTGGGAAGTAAAGTCTATTATATGATTATCAGTTGCTGATAAATATATTTCTTTCCTTAACATTTTTCTTGACATGGAGGATTTTATGTCACTTCAAGCAAAGTCTTCTACGACCAAAGTGGGTGAAGGAAACTTATTATATGGTTTTGGTTTAAGCTACGTGGGAGAACGATCTCCATGCATGGATTACATTTATTAGAGGTTTTTAGTTATATCGGATACATTTAATTGTGTATATTAAATTAATTAAAAAAATATAATATATTTTATTATATATTAATATATTATCTTTCATCTATTTATTTATATATATATTTTAATTAATTTAGTATACACAATCAAATCTTTCATACAACTGTATATTAGTTAAAACAAATGGGCATTTGTTTGTTTTTAAAGTGGTATTTGATTGCATGGTTTTCTTGCTAATTGATAGTATATTTATTCCAACTTTCAACCACAATAATTGCAATCTTTTACTAAAAGGATAATTTATTTTGACTTAAGACTTTGTGCTCAATTTCTTGCAAAAATATTTAGTGGAGCCAAAGTGATACCCTTTATCAATGTTGAACTTACATAATATATAGTCTTCACTTAAATTCATAAAAAAAGTGGTTTAGGTTTACTATAGATTCAATGCTCTCACAAATTTATTTATGACTCCAATTTATCCTTTTTTTTTTAAAAAAAAAATGATTAGTCCAAACACAAGGTTTTTTCAATCTTGGATGATGCCAAGGGTAGATATTATGTCAAGTGTTAGCTATGAAGAGAAGGTTGAAACACTTAATAATATATCTAATCTATTTCATATAATATCATCCAAAGGAAACCTAATTAAGAAACTTATCCAAATAGCTAGCTAGTTAGGTTTTCTTGAGCATTTTAATGTCTTCTTAAGCATCACACATCGTGCATATACACATAGTTTATACCTATTATCATGCATAGCATAACTCAATTTTATATTGAAATAGGGTTTGGTTGTTAATAATTATATTGCACTTAGTTATATAGTAACCATATTATATATGTTTCGTCTATAAAATCTTAATGTTTTCTTTTGTGACCATGGACTGAACTAATCAATGAATTGAGTCAAACAATACAAACACTTAGGGAAAAGAGAGCAATTAATAGTGATTATGTGCGATCACGTGAATGTTTGTTTGTCTAACAAACATTCACATTGAGACTCCTCTTCTTAGTAATACAACTTGGTGCTTGCAACCCTAACTAGAGTCCCAATTCAAAATTAAAATCACATTTCACATAGATAAATAAAAGGGATCAATTCACCTAAAATATAAAATATATATACTTTAAAAAGTAAAGTAAATTATCACAATTATTTATTCAAAATTTTATAAAAAATAATTTTAAATTTATAATTATCTATTTTCTTTTTATTAAAAATTAAAATTATATATTTTATTATTTAAAGTTTGCCTTGCAGTGAAGTCAATCAGCGTGGAAGCCAAAATGGTCTTGTATTTTGCCAACCTAGCTACCTACTATATTAATCTTTGGGGGCTTCAACGATAAACCCTTGTTTTTATTCTCTTTTCTCCTCAAATGGGACCCAAAGAAGCTTTGTGAATTATTTTTTTCCCCTTCTTCCTTGGCATTTAAGTACATTGTAAACCGGCAATGTTGTAAAATCCAACTGGAATGATTGGTTTAACAATGAATCAGCCAAAGATTTAGTTCAAATGAACCAGCGAATTAATCCGATTTAACCATTGTTTTAATTGATTAAATCAATTAAATAATGGTTTAATGGCTTTTTGAAATTTATTGTCTAATTTTTAAAACACTAATAAATTATTTTAATAGGTGAGATTAATGAATAGATAGAACTGGAATTTAAATTAAATGTTTTAGGTATGTAATGAATAAAAGCTACTTAATAATAGAAATAAGTGAGTATTAATTTTAATACTAATTTGGTATAAATCTAATATTAAGATGCTTTGCATTCTATCATTATATACGATTATTAGACTTCCTTTTTATGCATCATGCCTAGAGAAAGAAAATATATTCTTCAATTGTAAGATTAGAGATTCTGTGGATAAAAAGTTTTGAATTTGAGTTCTGTAATATGCATTCACTGATCCACCCTCACCCTGCTAAATTGATGGTGAAACAAAAAACACGGGATCTAGGGTTGCAAGATATATATCTTTTTGCCAATGCATCTAATCACTACACTGTTGTTCTCTTTGATCATAATGTTGAAAATAATTGCAAAATAGATCTAATTACACTTAATATCATGCATGTATGTAAAAAAATAAATTTATGATTGAAAAATAATTTAATATTCATATTTGTAATTCATAATTTTTGTTTACAAATACAAAGAGAACAAAGAATAAATATGAGAAGGGTCAAATTTTTTTATACCCAACCCTATATTTTATCATTGGGTTAGAATTTATTGTCTCAGTAAGACAATAACAATATCGTATAAAATGAAAATAGGGATTTCAACATGTGAAAACGGGTTGGACTAATCTATTTATATATTATCAATATTCCAGCAATATATTCTACAATGTTTTGATATTTTAATAATTTAAATTTTCATTAAAATCACTTGATCATGGTGGTCCATAATTTTATTTTAGCAATTGATTAAGAGGAGTTAAAGATCGTGGAAACTAAGTTAATTTAATTTAAAAAATTGAAATCTACTATCAAATATTTATTATGTGGATGCCAGAGTCTAATTATCTTGGATAAAACAACGATAGGGATAATTAAAAAAATAACCTGTAGAAACAATTTTATAGTAGTTTAAACTGTCTTATATATTTATTATTTAATATAATAGAAGTATAACTTGTAAAATTATACCTATAACTTCCCAGATTCTATAAAAGAGAGAAGGGAGAACACTGTAAAAGGATTCGAGAGAACACATACTGTAACTATGTCAGATTTTCTCCAGATCCATAAAAAGCTACAATGAACGTAAGGACTGGTACTATCTGATTTTGACTGAATCACATTAAAAATCTTTTACGTGTTTGTTGCTCTTCCTCTTTTTCTTATTTTTCTTTGTCTTCTATGCTTTCATAAATCCATTTTACGATTGGAATACTATTTGAGGCACTCAGAACTTTTTTCGATAATTGAAGTTTGAGTCTTACTAGATTCCACCGTTAACAAGTCTTTTCATATATTATCAATATTTCAACAACATATTCTACAATATTTTGATATTTTAATAATTTAAATTTTCATTAAAATCACTTGATCATGGTGGTCCATAATTTTATTTCAACAATTGATTAAGAGGAGTTAAAGACGGCGGAAACTAAGTTAATTTAATTTAAAAAATTGAAATCTATTGTCGAATATTTATTATGTGGACGTGGATGCCAGAGTCTAATTACCTTGTATAAAGCAATTAAAATCTGAAGAGAAAGGAAAATCACATATTGCAGACGTAATTATGATTAGAGCACTGTGTAATCATATGCTAATGATTTATTAATGCCAATCTTCGATTGGAGGCTGAGGCTATAAGGCCAAAATTAATTTGACCACTTCAACTCAGTTTGGGTCCCACTTGAAGTAGTTGTGATATAGAATTTCTCGTATGACTCTTCGGAAATTTTATGACCAATTCCTATTGAGAACGTGCCTCCAATTGCCCACTGGTTTAATCTACAACATACCACTAGACCTGAGATCCTTGCAACATAACTTGTAGAGAGTTCCCCTAGTACGCCGAAATCCTTATTCCAAATATAAAAAATGGAAAAGAGAATTTCATACGATAAATTTCATATGATTATGAGTCTCTTTTCTTTGTTTCTTGACTCTATTTTGGGTAAGATGCAATGTTCTAAAATTTTGGACCACACCACGAATCAGACAAAAAGATCTAATTAGGGTTGGATTGATTCAAATTTTAGGTGATATCATAAATATATAATTATATAAATATATTAAAATTTTAAATAATAATTAATTTATATTATAAATATAAGATTATGATTCATAAAAAATTAAAAGATTAAAACAAATAAAATAAAATAATAATTTTTTAGTTAATTAGATATTAAACTTCTTTTTTATTATTATTTTTATTATATATAAATTTATTTCATCAATCCAATAAAAAAAATTAAATGATCTATTTTTAAAAATCGAATCAATTTTTTATTCTTATCTATTCTAATTGGTTCAGATTCATTCAATCATTAAAACAATTTAGCATAATGATTAGCGATAATATTCTTCGATCTAATCCAATTTTTATAACACTAATAAGACTTACTTTAAGAATACAATAAAATTTTTTCACAGGAAAAGATATGTTCTTACATTTTTTCTATTGTGCATATTAGAATTACATAAACAAAACCATAAAATAAATTCTCGTATTCTCCCAATATAATATTTGTAATTACTTTCATTTAATAAAAAATATTATTTTATAAATTTATTATCTATATATTATTTGTGTGAGATTGACACATATTAAAAAATTTACACTTAATTTTTTTATATATTAAAAATCATAAAAAATAATAATTTTTATAAAATAAAAATAAAGACCAGTGTTATAATAAGATAAAGCATTTTGTGAATTTGATTTTCACATGCTATGGAAATCTACCTTGAGATTGGATCAATCACGATAGGTCTTATTCAACTGTGTGCAAAGATAAATTAGTTGAAATGGATTAGTAAATTGAGACAAATTAAAGAACAAACAAGAAAAAGGGTAAACAAAGCATCAATTAATTAATTTATTTAATTACATAGCAATAAAAATCTTTGGCAGTTGAGTGTGTTTGATGGTGATAATGCATAAAACAAGTAGGGCCCCCACGTTGTAGGCCATTATAAATACACACACTCCTAATCTCATTCTCTCCCACGTTAACTTTCTCAGTTCATCTTTGTTGTTCTGAATCACAACAAAAGTGATGGGTGGGAACTCTCCATGTGCTTCATGCAAGTTGCTGAGACGCCGATGTGCCAAAGATTGCATCTTTGCTCCTTATTTCCCTGCAGATGATCCTCAAAAGTTTGCCATTGTTCACAAGGTTTTCGGAGCCAGCAACGTTAGCAAAATGTTGCAGGTACCTACCTATCTCATTCTCCCAATTCACTCTCTCATCTCCTTTGTTTGCTTTCTCTTGAAAAAGGTTAAAAGGGGTTAAAAAAGACAAACCCAAAATATTGTCAGTTTCTCGTCACTGGCCATCTTGGCTTGGTTCTGGATTTCCGTAGTCAAGAGTGTTGATAAAAGATCAAAGAGTCTTAATCACATATAAATAGAGTTTTTGGTTCTTATGTTTCTTAAAAGACTTGGTCCATATCTTTTCAGATTCTAGCATGAATGGGCATGAGTTAAGATAAGAAAAGAGAGTCGTTATTTGCGGTTTCAGGGGCCATTTTTTGGTTCTTGATACATTTCTGAGTCTAAATGAGAATTGTTTATGATCATTCAGGAACTTGCAGTTCAGCAGAGAGCAGATGCAGTGAGCAGTCTAGTTTATGAAGCAAATGCAAGAGTCCGAGACCCAGTTTACGGCTGCGTTGGAGCCATATCCTACCTGCAAAACCAAGTTTCTGAGCTTCAAATGCAGCTTGCGGTGGCTCAGGCGGAGATACTATGCATCCAGATGCAGAATGAGCCTGTGGATATTATTCCTAATCACCCAGAAATTGAGCATGACCAGAAACCTAATTACTATCTCCAAAATGAAATCCCTCAGTATAAGGACTTTGCTTCTTCTTCAACTTCTGGCAATGTAGTCCATGACTACTCTCTCAAAAGAGAGAGCTTTTTTGGACATGACATGGTTTCTTGAATAAAAAATTGCTCACATGCTTTGCTTTCTCAACCTTTTAATTTCTTTTTTGTAATATGTTATTCCACGGATAATATATATTTTATTCAATTTTTATTAGATTTTTATATTTTTTTTCTCGTTTGTGATTAGATCTTTGCCATCAAGTAAAATTAAATAAAGTAATAGAATCTTACACGACAATTTAATTAACAAATTAACATTTACTTTTGGTGACATAAAATAATCATAAATCATATGAATATGGTGTAAAGCTATTATATGTCAACAAAAATCAATCACAATTGGTCTACTAAGCTCACGTAAATTAACCGTTTTTATTTCACATTAGTTGATAATAAAGATTTAATTATAAATTAGATAAAATGATAAAAATAATATGTATATTTATTTTGTTGTATATATTATTATTTAATTAGATATGTGTGATAATTTAATTTTAACTAGTCCTATTTATTTGCATATATATTTGCATTTATTGATCAGATTCTTAATACGTAACATTTTCTACTTGCTCTATAGTTTTTAGAAGTTAAGAGAGAAGAGGGGAGTTTAGGATGAAGTCAACTCTAGCATGTGATTAAGTGCAACAGTGAAGTAATTTAGAGTGTTCTAAATCGTCAGTAATCTGCCAAACTAATAATTAAAGTGCTCCTAATTGTATAATAATGCATTAAGACAAGGGTCGGTGGGGGGGGGGGGGTTTCAAAGTATTGGCAGACATTCTGATAATTAAAAATGTCTATCTTGTAACTTAGAGAAACAAATTCAGCCGTCTGTTAAACCAAGAATTTGGCTTTTCCACTGGAAATTTCCTAGCAGTTTAACTAGCAAACATGTAACTTTTAGTTTCAGCGTTTTAAATTGCAGTTCACATTATAAAATTTGAGATCGTGATGATTGTAATATGATTTTTATTTTTATTTTAATTGTATTTTAATTTTTTACTCAATTTTGGTGATAAAAAAAACAAAGAAAAAGTAGAAAAATTTGTGGACCTCTTCTTTTCTAAGACTTCATTTCAAGACCTAAAAAAGTGTCCATAAAGAAAGATGGCTTGCCTTCTTTACTTGTTTTGGTATCTTGATACGTTTATAACTAAACCTAGACCCATTATATATAAAAAAACCTTATCCACCAATCACATCACTTTCTTTTTTTTAAGTCATAATTCATTAGTGTTTGGCCAAAAGAGACCATAAGAAATTTGAATTTTCAATATTTATATAAGAATTATATACACAAGCACTTGTATGCATGTCTCTTTCTTACCTGCCGTATGTTCAAAAATTATAGAACTTGGTAAATAGATATGTGTTTCATTAAAATGATAGTACAACTGCAATAATATTTTAATTTATTATTTCTGATCCTTTGTTGCCTGTTTAGTCAATAAAATTTATTATCTTCGATGAATCATTATGTTTAAGATTTAAATTTTTTGTTAATAATTTAAAAAATTTAAACAATTTATAAATAATATTATAAACTATCAAAAAAATCAATAATATATCTAGATCTTAAAATCAAACAATTTATCACATTTTTATATTTTTCCCATTATCTAAAAAATATATAATTGGTTATAAAATAAGTTACTAGTTATGATATAGTGTAATGAAGAAAGTAGAAGTCGTTTGATTTATAGAAAGTTTGACAAAAAATATAACTTTTTGAAAATAGAAAATACTGAAATTATTTAGTTGGCTACTAACTCAAAAAATAAAAAAAGTTTAATTTTTTAAAAAGTTTTATTTCTTACAAAATATGGGAAACTACTTATTCAGCTCTTAAGTAAATTTTACTTTTTGTGCTTTTAATAAAATAATAATACAAAATTATCTTTATAAAATTTAAATAATAATAAGAGTACCTTTTTAAGAATTTATCCTAATAAAAGACATAATTTTTATATAGGATATTTTCATAATTTTGATAATATTTCTTAAGAAATTTATAATTGAATCAAAGTCAGATAAGAACTTATTTTCTAAGAAATTTTATTTCTTTATTATTAATTAGATAATTTTAAGTAATTTTTAAAAAAATTACATAGAAATTTATTTTTTTAAAAATTCAACTTGGTATGTGAACTTATTTCTTGAAAAGTTTAACTTTCCACAAAAATTTTATTTTTGTGTAAATCAAATAATTCCTAATACAGTATATAACCCATTAACTTTTCTGGTTGTTAATAAAAATAATAATAATTAATAATACTTTCTAAAATTGCAATCCATCAACTTGGTAATACTTTCTAAAATTGCAATCCATCAACTTGGTAATGAGTGATGACTTTTTTACACCTGAATTAATTATGTATCATTGACTTTTCCTTCACTGATTAATTTTGACACATGATATGACGGTGTTGGTTGGACAGTTTCTCTGAATTACTGATTCCTTTCCTAATGCACCATTAATACAATTCTGGCAGTCATTAGAAGTACTCATTAATTGCTTAAGTGAGTAGAGTAAAATTACAACACAAATTTTAATTTCATATAACTAAAACAAAAGATAATACAATTGCAATAATGAAAGTGTAATTGTTGTTTTAGCCTATAATTCAAAATTAATATATTATTTCTAACTTTTTGCAAATATTTTCCTATTTTTAAGGAATAAAGATGAAATATAGTTACGGCAAAAAAAAAAAAACATAAAATATAGCTCTCTACCATTTCAAATTCTTGTTATAAAGAAATTAACCAAGCATCCACATTTGTTTGTTAAATTTTGTCTGTATTCTTAGCAAAGTTTCCTTGTGTCCCCACGCACACAGCGTGTGAATTTGTCCACAAACTGCAGTTGTTGAAGAAAAGCAAGAGAGTTCAAGAAAACAGAGCCAACCGTTGTTGCAGCAGTTGTAATTTCGAGATTTCTCCGATCATAATTTTTTTGCAATTTTCTTTTATTATAATTATATTTTAAATATTTATTTATATTTATTAATGATAATATGATTATAATTACAATTTAAAATGACGGTGGAGATGAACTTATTAATTATATATAGCTGGTTCACGTGGGGGGCTGTTCCAAAAATTTAGTGCTGAGTTTATGAGATGAGAATACAAATATAGTATGAATTATTTTATTTTATTTTATTTTTTAAATCCATCTCTTCAAACTATTGTATGTCCAAATCAAAACAATATTTTAAATGCCAACCAGAAACCAAGAAAAGCCAAAAGGCCAACAACCGAAGGTGCTTTAATTATTAAAAAAAAATTGGAAATGATAATTTTTTTATCAAATAATGCTTGAATACTTACTCTTAAAAATGTACATCAATATATGAAATTTTTTTATTAATAAAATGTTTTAGAAATCATGTTACAAATTTAATCAATAACTTATAACATAACACTATTTTTATATATAAAGTTAATATAAAACTTAATTTCAATGAAAAGGGAAAAAAACTCTCTTTTTTTAACATATACATCTCATCCTATTCTTCATATTTATATATACTACAAAGTCTAAATCAAATTATTATAAATTATTTTAAGCATAATTTAAATAAAACTAATATCATTTAGTTTGACTCAATATATACAAGAATGGAAGATATTGGTAAGAAATAACAGTGTTGTTGGAAAGTGGCTTAAAGATTCCTGGCCAGCTTTGTTTAATGTGGAAGTATTTTCCAAAGAGTCATAGTTGAAACCTTATCTTGGGGTAATACCTACCAAATCCTTCTTCCTTTAAAGCCCTTTTTGTCTTCTTCCACTATGGATTTGTTGTAAGGATAAAGTTGTAACAAACCTGTAATATGAACTTTTATAAATATAGGAAAAATAAGTATAAACCTTATCTCCTTAAATGGTCAATATATTTAGGATAAAAATTTGCAATTAGGATTAAATAAGGACTCTCAATGATGGGCTGAGAAAATCTATAAAAAGAGTGAAAGGGTTTTCAATGCCATCAAAAAATTCATATGGTAGAACACCATCATTTTGAAAATATTGACAGGCATTGGAAACTCCCAGTATACAGGAAACAATAAGGAAATAGGGATTGCGAAAAAGAGAGAAGAAGAAACTACATCAATAGCCGGAGGTAACAAATTCAATCTGACTTCTGCTATGGCTATGCTTTTGATTTGTTTTGTGATTAAAATACATTAGAACAAAGATAAAACACATTATATGTGATATCAAAGCTGATTGTGCCTTTGCCTTGATTAAAATATCGTTGAAAATTTTTCGAAAAAAATATCCTATTTTTATCTTTTCTAATTTATGTAAAAATCTTATTATTTTTTAGTGTTATATTAAGGAATCATTAAGATTAAAGATTCCTAACCTTTCTGATGTTAAAACTGAGTAATCAGACGTGAAGAATGCTCAAAATCAGTCACGATGAAAATTTCAGATTACGTCGGGTTGGATTTAGGTTGAGAAGGCCTGAACAGAGATAGTTGACGACCCAGACGACACGTCGTTCCATGGTTAAGTAAAATGACGTCTCGTTTTATGCAAGGACTAGGCTACCATTTAAGGAAAGTGTGGCGCCATTTTAGTTAAGCACCGTTTTAGTTAAGGCTAAAATGATATGTCGTTTTGATGGTCAGAAAAAAAAATTAGAATTTTATTTGGTTATTTTTTTTGAAAAATTTTTCCATAATTTTTTTAAAGGTTTCTCATTTTAATTATATTATTATTATTATTATTATTATTATTATTATTATTATTCATAATATTTATTTATGAATATTATAATTTCCAAAGGAAATTAATTTAGGAAAAGAAAATACATATATTGTTTATTTTTATGTATAATTTTGGATATCATATACATATTTTGGTTAATTATTTTATGCATAATTATTTAGTTCATGTTATTAAAATTGCCTTTATTTGTAATTTTTATTGAACAATATTGAGTTATTTAAATATCTAGTGATCCATAGGATTTTGAATAATTAGAATTTAGCCACAGCACCTCTAATTATAAAAAATTATATACAAATTTGTTTGGAATCACATATATCTAAGGACATTTATTGTAATTGATTGTACTTAATATAATAAATTTTATCTCACAAATTTTTTTATTGTATTAAGTATAATTAATTAGGATAAAATATCAAATTATATTTCTTAATTTATCCACAAGAATTAAGGAAAGGAACATAATTTGATAGTTTTATCATACAATTAAATAAATCTAATTCAATTAAGACTTTAGCCTATAGGTAAGTTTTATGTCAATAGATTTATTAATTTTATGCATGATTTACATTGGTAAAATATGGTTGATTTTTCTAGTCTCAAAATTCAGCATATAAGCATGTATGTTATATTGTGTAGCTAAGCAACCTACAAATTTATTTGATATTAAATGTGATATTTTTGAACTAAATGGTGACAACTATAAAGTTTTGAAGAAATGAATTCTCCTTTACTTAGGATGGATGGACATTGATTATGCTATAAGGAAGGATGAACCCATAATTACTGTAACCAACACCCAAGCTGACAAAACCCTTTATGAACAGTGAGAGCGGTCTAACCGCCTTAGTGTTATGTTCATAAAGACCAGTATCTTTGTTAGTATCCGTGATTCCATTGAGTAGCATAACAATGTAAGGAAACTATTGAATGCAATTGATGAGCAATTCGCTACTTCAGACAAAGCGTTTGCTAGTAGCCTAATCATGAAGTTTACATCCTTAAGGCTCAATACAGTAAGGGGTGTTTGTGAGCACATCATGCAGATGAAGGACATTGTGGTTCAGCTCAAGGCACTTGAGATTAGTATATCTGAGAATTTTTTGGTGCACTATATTTTGAACACTCTACCTCAACAATATGGACCTTTTAAGATCTCTTACAATACATATAAGGACAAATGGTCAATTAATGAACTCATGACCATGTGTGTTCAAGAGAAAAACATGTTGATTGTGAAGCAGGGAAAGAGTGCATTTATGATTACTCATGATAAAAACTAGAACCAAGGAAAGAATTAGAATAAAAGTCAGGCTAATAAAAAAGGAAAAGGTAAAATATCACCCGAAGGCCACATAAAGAAAAAAATTCAAGTGTTTTTCCTGTAAAAAGAAGGGGCACATAAAGAAGGAATACGCCAAATTTAAGAAGTGGCTTGAAGATAAAGGTAAACTCACCTCATTTGTCTGTTATGAATTTAATATGGTTAATGTTAATCATAACACATAGTGGATTGATTTTGGGTTTACAATCCATATTTCAAATACCTTACAGGGTATGCAAAACCTAGGGAAGCCGGTGGGAAGTGAGTAAAGCATCTTACTAGGAAATAGGATTGGCTCACATGTGCAATCTATCGGAACATGTAGATTAGTTTTAGATAGTGACAATGTTTTGATTTTAGAGAAGACCTTTTATGTTCTAAGTTTTTCAAGAAACTTGATTTTAGTTTCAAGACTTATACCTTTGGGATATTCCTTTAAATTTTCAGACACATCCTTCAATTTATTTTATAAATTTGAATTTATTGGAAATGGTATATTGTCTAATGGTCTATTCTCTATCAATTTACAACGTAATGCTATTTTGCATACTCATGTTGGTAATAAGTGATGTATTATGAATGAAGACTCTTCTATTTTGTGACAGAGGAGACTAGGGCATGTCTCCATTAATAAGATGAAGAGATTTGTGAATGAAGGAGTACTAAGTACTTTGGATTTTTTTGATTTCGAAACCTGTGTAGACTGCATAAAGAGAAAGCAGACTAACAAATCTAAGAAAAGGTGTCAAGAGGAGTATTGACATCTTAAAAATCATACATTTGGATATATGTTGTCTTGACATGGATGCTTATGGTCCAAATTATTTGATCACCTTTATTTATGACTGTTCACGATATATGTATCTCTATATACTTTATAATAAGAGCGAAGCCTTAGATTCATTTAAGGCTTTTAAGGCAGAACTAAAGAAATAATACGGTAAGCAAATTAAGATTGTTAGAATAGATAGAGGTAGAGAATACTATGCTAAATACACTGAAGATGGACAAGCACCTAGCTTATTTGCTAAGTTTATTCAAGAGCATGGGATCGTTGCCTAATATACCATGCTTGGTTCTCGGGACCAGAATGGCGTTGCGAAAAGAAGAAATAGGATATTATTAGACATGGTGGGAAGTATGTTAAACAGCTCTAAGCTGCCTAAATCCTTGTGGATTGAAGCTCTTAAAACGACAGTATATATATTGAACAGGGTTCCAACAAAGGTTGTCTTAAAGAAACCATTTGAGTTATTTGAAGGTTAGAAACCTAGTTTGTGACATATGCGCATTTGGAGATGCCTGTCTGAAGTAAGAGTTTATAACCCATAAGAAAAGAAATTGGACCCAAGGATTATTAGTAGGTACTTCGTTGGATATGCCAATAAATCTAAGGGTTATAAATTCTATTGTCCATCACATAGCACTCAGTTTGTGGAATCAAGGAATGCTAAATTTCTTGAGAATGACCTAATTAGTGGGAGTAATCGATTTCAGGATATAGTTACTGAAAAAGATTAGTCTTCCATATCAAGAGAAAGATTAATTATTATTTGAGACACTCCTCAAGTTTAAATGAGTGTTATGCAACTAATCATTGAAGATCCATAACCTATTGCTGATAATTTTGTAGATTAAGTTGTTCTTGAAGTGCCTAAAATGGCTGAACAACCAGTTGGACAACAGGACCTATAGGGAAATGCTGAACTAACACTAAGATGATCTACAAGAGTAAGGAGATCAACAATTCTAGAAGACTATATTATGTATCTACAACAATTGGATAATGATATTGAAGCCGAGAATGATCCTATAACATTTTCACAAGCCATGAACTGCAAAGAATTTGATCTATGGTTGGATGCAATGAAAGATGGGATGAATTCTATAGCATCTAATGGAGTTTGGGATCTTGTTCAGTTGTCTGATGGGGGCTAAGGCCATTGGATGTAAATAGGTTTTTAAAATAAAGAGAGACTCATTAGATAACATTGAAAGATATAAAGCAAGACTCATTGCTAAAAGATTTACTCAAAAGGAAGGAATCGACTACAAAGAGACCTTTTCTCTTGTATTTAAGAAAGATTCTCTTCACATTATTTTGACCTTAGTTGCACATTTTGATCTAGAGTTGCAGCAAATGGATGTGAAAATGACTTTCCTCAATGAGAAACTAGAGGAAAAGGTATACATGAAATAACCTGAAGGATTCTCCTCTAGTTAAGGTGAGCATTTGGTATGCAAGCTTAAGAAATCTATTTACGGATTGAAACAAGCCCCCCATCAATGGTATTTAAAGTTCCATGATGTCATCTCTTCCTTTGATTTTGAAGAGAATATTATGGACCAATGCATATATCATAATGTTAGTGGAAGCAAGATTTGTTTCTTAATTCTGTATGTGGGTGATATTGCACTTGCATCCAATGATAAGGGTTTATTGCATGAGGTGAAACAATTTCTCTCTAAAAATTTTGATATAAAGGATATGGGTAATGCTTCTTATGTCATTGGCATAAAGATCTTTAGAAATAGACATAAAGGTATTTTGGGCCTATCACAGGAAACTTACATCAATAATGTTTTAAAGAGATTTCGGATGAAAGATTGTTCACTAAGTGTTGCCCTCATTGTTAAAGGAGACAAGTTCAATTTGAACTAATGTCCCAATGTCCCAAGAATGATTTCGAAAGGGAGCAAATAAAGAACATATCTAATGCTTTAGTTGTTGATAGTATAATGCATGCTCAAGTCTGCTAACATTTGCTGTTGGTATGTTAGGAAGATATTAGAGTAATCTAGGTATGGACCACTAGAAAGCTGCAAAGAAAGTTTTAAGGTACCTTCAAGGGATGAAGGACTACATGCTTATGTACAGATGAATGGATAATCTAGAGGTGATTAGTTATTTAGATTCAGACTTTACTAACTATGTTGATTCAAGTAAATCAACATCTAAATACATTTTCATGCTTACTGGTGGAGCTGTATCATGGAGGAGTGTGAAGCAGACTTTGACAGCTACTTCCATGATGGAGGCTAAGTTTGTTTCTTGTTTTGAGACTACGACACATGGTATATGGATAAAGAGTTTCATTTTTGGGCTTAGAATAATTGACTTTGTGTTTAGGCCATTAAAGATATTTTGTGACAATTCAGCTGCAGTCTTTATGGCTAAGAATAATAAGAGTGATAGTCGAAATAAGTATATTGACATTACGTACTTAGCCGTAAGAGAACATGTTAAGATTAAATCAGTGGTCATTGAACATATTAGCACTGAATTGATGATAATATATCCTTTGATAAAAGGCATGCCATCATTCAGGTTTAAGGATCTTATAGAACACATGGGCCTTGGTCCTTTAGTTTGATTTCATTGTATAAGATAATGTTATTTTAATGAAACTATACTTTAGTCATGGTGTTTCTCATTTTTGTTTTATATATGTGCATATATTTATTTGTTCGAGAAATATCAATTAAGTTAGACCTAGAATAAATATAGGGTTTATTCATTCAATGTTTAGATACAAATGTATGTGATACATGGAAGATAATACTCATTACAAGAGGAACTATCCTTATGATTCACATATTTATTTATTACCTTGGCAAATTCTAGAATATATATTGGCCAAGTGGGAGAATGTAGGATACGGTTACAATAAACTTGTAATATGGGCTTCCAAAAATACAGAAAAAACAAGTATAAACCTTATCTCCTTTAAATGGCCAATATATTTAGGATAAGGATTTGTAGTTAGAATTAGATAAGGACTTTCAATGATGGGCTAAGAAAATCTATAAAAAGGGTGAAAGGGTCCCTAATCCTATTAAAAAATCCATATGGTAGAATACCATCGTTCTGAGAATATTGACAAGCATTGGAAACTCCCAATACACAGGAAACAACGAGGAAAGAGAGATTGCGAAGAAGAGAGAAGAAGGAATTGCATCAATGGCCGGAGGTAATAAATTCAATCCGGCTTCCTTTATGGCTATGCTTTTGATTTGTTTTGTGATTAGAATGCATTAGAACAAAGATAAAATGCATTACATTTGTGTGTGTGTGTGTGTGTGTGTGTGTTTTTTTTTTTACGATATATTCTTGTTATATAAGAGAAAAATAAATATAAAATTTGATGTAAGTTTCGTCACATAAAAAAAATATTATAAATTTTATTAAATATAAAAATTATGTCTATTTGTCTGTAATATAATAAAAGTAGGATAAAAATAATTGAAATTCATAACCTAATTGAATCCTTTGAAATGGAAACAACCACACCATTGTACTTGCTCATACCTATATCAAGAAGTTGTTTGGTTTGCAAAAAGTTTTATAAGAAATATAACTTTTTGAAAAGTAGAAAATGTTTGGATTGTTTGATTGGCCATTATCTTAAAAAATGAGGGAAATTTTTCTTCCCACAAAGCATGAGGAGTTATCTATCAATTCTCTACCTATTTTCTGTATTTTTTAATGAAATAAAATACAAAATTATAATTATAAAATTTAAATAATAACAAGAGTATCATTTTAAAATTTACACATTGTCTTGTCAACAGAGCATAATTTTTTTGTAGGATATATTAGTCATTTTGATAGTATTTCCTAGAAAGTTTATAATCGAACCAAACACTATATGAGAACTTACTTTCTAGGAAGTTTTATTCCCTTAATATCAATTAAATAATTTTTAATATTTTTTGAGAAGTTCACACAAAAATTTACTTTCTGTATGAACTAAATGACTTCTAAATTCAAATCAATGATTAATTTGATAAGCAAAGAAAAAAAATGTCAATTAAATTCTTGGATTTTGTTAATTATAAATATTCAGGTTTAATTCATTTTAAAGTATAACAAATATAAAATTGTTATGAGAAATCAATAGCCAAAATTCATCTTTAACAATATGCACTCTGCTTTATAAAACATATATTCTCTTGAATAGTTATGTAACTCTAAATGAATTAAAAAAAACTCTAAATGAATTATAGGTATCAATATATGGTTATCATAAAGTAATAGTTTATTATTATTATTTTTTTAATCTTTCTGAAGTACTTAAGCTTAACTTCCTTTTTTATTTTTAATTTTAAAATGCATTGTTATGGGATCCTACTAATAAAAGAAGAAAAGCAAACTAAGCATGCTAAACCTGATATTATTAGAGAATGAGAAGCAATATAACATACTACAAACTATTTCTAATAATGATGAATATGATAATGATAATTTTATAATTAATTATTAATTAGCTTTCCCACCCACGTGAAAAAAGAAAACACATGTTGATTAAATGGTTTCACAAAGCAATTAAGGGTGGTGGTTGAGTAGTTTGGAAAGCAAATATTGTTAGTGAATGTCTTTTTAATTTCCCTAATATAGTATTATTATTTAATCAAAAAAGTTGATTAATAAAGGTGTTCCACATGTAATGGCATCGCCATTTGCTTCTTAGGATTAATATATAATTAATTAGCCTATTAACTTTGTTTTGCTTTAAGGTACCTTTTTTCAGGGTGAAGTTATAACGTCACCCATAAATCATTAGCACTAAAGCTATAACAAACTTACTCTGTACATTCACTTTTTGTCGTTAAAAGGACATTTTTTTTTAAATTATTAATGTTTCACATAGAATGATTAAATATTTAAAAATACATTATGAGTTTAAATTCAAGACGAAAGAAAAAACTTAAACAAAATATCAATGCTATTGCATTATTAAAGATATCAACAATTTAATATAACCTACACTGAAATGTATTTTTAATCCTCTATTTTTACTTAAGTTTCATTATTCTTTCTTAATAATTGTTTTGAGTAATTTTATCTGCTAAATTTTGGAAAGTATATGTTGTCACTCACAAAGTTAAGTATATTCAATTTATTAATGAGAATTCTTATATAATTCATAATCTAACATCCTAACTGACATAAAATAAATTTTAGACAAATAATAGAGTATCAAAATATTATTTCTCTAAAAAATAAATAAATTTATTTTATTTTATATTTTCTAAAATGGGTCAATAGATTAATTCTCTCTCTCTCTCTCTCTCTCTCTCTCTCTTTTCCATATGTTTTAGTACTTTATTATGAATCTAATTTATTTTATATTTGTTAAGATGTTAAGTTATGTGTAAAGTAGAAATTTTCATTAGTAAATTAAATGGAGTTAGTATTATGAGTGATATTAAATACTAAAATTAAGGGATAAAATTATTCAAAATAATTTTTAAGAGATAAAAATGAAATTTGCACGAAATTTGAAAAAAAAAAGTATTTGGCTATATGTATACATTATATTATATATCATTGCATTTTTAGTATGAAACATTACACTTTTTAAGAGAAAGCATAACAACAACTGACTCATAAAAATCATGAAAATCTTATACTACTATGAGTCGCAAAGCGCGTCAAAGTTTAGAAAACACAAATATCCTTTTTAAGGTTTTTTTTAAACAAATATATAAACCTTGAACATTAAAAATATTTTCATAAGATTCTTAATAATTTCTAATTATTTGTTTTTTTTAAGATTTGTTTCTAATTTCACGTCACTTTTAAATATGCCCCAAAAGTTGAGTTGGAAAAGGAAAAGGAAAAGGAAAAGGGCAATGGCTGTCCTACATTATATGCCGTGTAGGGCAGGCATATCATGTCTATAACGATTGAGTTTGAAATTAAAAATTATATTTTTGGAAATATAAATCTCGACGAAGCTTCGATATGTTTTCTTGTATGTTGTGGTAATTTGCCAGATGATTCTGTGACTGTTGCAGCATATTCCTTATTGCAAAATGAGACAACTAGCTCTGTATAATGTAAATATCTCCTCTTTGAAATATTTACAAAAATATTTTATTTTATTTTTAAATAAAATTTTGTGAAATAATATTTAAATTTAAGTTAAAAAATTTCATTTATTTTATTTATATATTCTATTTTAATTATATTAGTATTATTATGAAATTCATTTAATTTATAAAATATTTTACTAGAATTTATTTTATTTGACATATATAAAACACATATTATAGAAAAAAATTTATCCTTATTCTATTATTTTATTTACTATAATACCATCAAAATCTATTTTTTAATTAAATTTTATGTATTTTTTTATATATTTCAAACAAAAAAATTCATTTACAAATAAATTAAAATTTTTATTTTGACATAATTTCTAATTTATAGAATTTATTTATAAATAAATTGATATAATTTTTATTAAAATGAAATGAATTCAAGTTTTAAAAAAACCGAAAAACATATCTTTTTTTATAATACATGAAACTTCGGTGGATGGTTTTAGAGTCAAAGGTGGCTGGATTACGTTAACATATAAACAAGTTAAAATACAAAACAAGACAAAAGCATATATCTCTGTTATCCATCAATCTGGAAATTTCTACCTCACTGGGGAGACAAGGAAAGTGATAGTGGGAAAAACTCATTTCATTTGTCTCTTGAGGGAGGGCTCGAGGATTTACAATACTTCCAAATCAATATAATTTGATATTTCGGATTCAAATAACCACTACTCATTTCTTTCTGCTTCTCTTCCTTTCTCTTCCTTTTTCTTTTGTTTTAGTCAAAGTATGATTTTCCAGGGCATTTTGTTCCAATCCTTAACAAATAAGAGAAGAAAAAAAATCCTTCAACTATCTGTCATAAACAAAGTTTAAATTTGAATCTTCTTGTTTATATTTTCA
>JANHAO010001457.1:0-32782 GCA_026873985.1 Saraca asoca
GGAAAAATCAAACAAAAACCACAGATTAATAACTATTTAAGAGGTGATGATTGACATTTTTATAGGCACATTTTTCACTTATCATCTACCTTCCAAAAGATGTCTTCACTTATGGACAACTCTATGTGGCAGTTTTTATAGTTAGAAGCAAATTAAGATTGAAGTTCTTTATTCAAAACGAAGACAACTGGCCATCAACTTCTACCCTTAACATTGCCTACAAAGAAGTGTGTCAAAATTTGATTTAAAGTGTTTCAATTGTCATAGTTTGTGCATGATACTTTAGTTTTTTTTCCTATTTTGTAGTTGAAATGTATATTTATTGCTATAGATGGTTTCTTTCTTTAGATGATAACATGAAATTTTTCTAGATAATGCATTTTAGCTTCCATATGAGTTATGTTGATCAGTTTCTAGTTTGATTTTCATTGACTATTATATGAAGGATTTGGATTTAAGTGCATGTTGGTTCTTAAGACAAGAAAAATTAACTACCTTTGTGATTTAGATCTTGATATGCAAACCTAAAAAATCCAAGATAGAGTAATCCCACTTTGGATTATGAAGAGGAATTCCAATGAAAATCATCATAGTAGTGAAATGTTATTGGAAGATAAAAATGTAAGAATACTTGCACTTTGTTATAGTTGTATTAAATTTCTTATTATTGCTTGACTCATTTTTTTGAATTTTTCTAAATGTAGGCTGTGAAAATTCAAGCAACTACATTTGGAAAGGTTCTTTGTGAAAAGTATAAGCCAAAACTAACTAAGGGAAAGTGTTTCACAATCCAAAATTTCCAAGTCAAAGAAAATGATTAGGACTATTGAGCAATTAATCATTGTTATAAGATTCAATTCCATCTCAACATTGGAGTTCACCCACTAAAGTTGGATCTTCAACTCCACTGTTACTCATTTGTACCCTTTAAACACAGGATTTATCTTGTGGGTTCCTGGGGAATCTTGTGCAGATCTTGGATTATCTCCTCTGAGTCCTTCCATAGAATCCAGCTCTGTCGACTGGACTCTTGGTACCTTTTTGAATTGCACTGGGTCTGGTCCAGGAGGAACCGCTGAAGGGGGATGGGAAGACTACAGGAGTGGAGTTGCTAGTCTTCCTATTGGTGGGAGTTCATCTCCCAGTAGCTGGCTCTTTACTTTCTTGCCGGAATGGTAGTATTAGGCTTTTTGCCTTTTGTTTCTACATTTCTTCTTCTTTTGATGTAATTTTACCTCATTGAATGAGGTCTTTTTAATGTATAAGCTTTTCTGCATAGCTCTTGTTGTATTGGATTCTTTGTACACCGTTGTATGTATATTTTCATAGATCAATGAAATGTCTCTTTGACCAATCGGCCATATCTTTAACTCTTAGTTGTTCTTGTCATTTGATTGCCCTGGTTTATAACGAGTAATAGTCAAGACACACGTAAGCTGTGTCTGGCAAGAGGTCGCATGCGAGCTGCAATCTTCTGTCTGCATGTTAGCTATGAACACTTAGTTGCATAAGAGCTGCAATGAATTTATTTCAGCGTCCTCGTGCTATGGCGAGCTTGTAGCTCATTGTCAAATTTTTGTGCTGAACTCCACTCGTTCAGTAGTGCTTCTATACTTCAACGAACTCTTGGCTCTTTGCTAGATTTCGAATGTGTACGCTTTGATAGCGAGATGATAGCTCATCACTAGATGAGATCACGCGTTCATACCATAGCAAGCTCGTTGCTCAGTCTTGTAGCAATCTTTTTGCTGAGTGAGATAGCAATCTTGTTGCTCAGTCCCGTAGCAATCGTGTTGCTCAGTCCTGTAGCAATCTTGTTGCTCAACGAGGCAGTAATCCTATTGCTCAGCTCCATAGCAATCTCATTGCTCAACCAGACAGCAATCTTGTTGCTTAGCCTCACAACAATCTTGTTGCTCAGCAAAATAGCAATCTCATTACTCAGTGGTCGTTATACAGTCTGTTCTTGCTAGCAGTCTCGTTGCTCAATCTTGTAGCAATCTTGTTGCTCAAGCTGGGGAACTTGTATTCTTCACTCCTAGTTTGTGGGATGTGGCTTACCCTAGATGTATCGACGAGGTAGGCTTCATGCCGTCTCACCCCCACATGTATCCTTATGATGGTGAAAAACTCGTCGCTAGTTAGGTAGCGTTCCTGAATTTTAGCTAATCGGCTATGAATTACATTGATTTAATATAAAGTGGTCCCTTTCAAACAGCGTTCCACTGGGCAATTCATACAGGGATTTCAAGATTTACCATTGATCCTAAGAAAGTATTACAGGATTAGAATATGGTTCTAATGAAGGGTTCTGGCTCTCAGTTAGCGATTCCTGAGTCTGCTGAGCTTGTTGTTCTGATGGCCTCACCACATAATCTTGTAATCAGCCTCTTCTGATGAGGTCTTCTATGGCATCTTTTAGTGCCCAACATTCTAAGGTGGTGTGTCTGTCATCATTGTGATAAGCGCAGAATCTACTCGGATCTCTAGACTTGATGGAAGCTCTCATTGGCCTGGGCCTCCCAAAGTCTTCATTGTGCCTCTTCACGGTAAAAATCCTATCCTGTGTCTGAAAGGATGTTGTTGCTTTCAAAGTGGCCTTCAGGTTGCTGGGGCTTTGCCTTCTTTATGAGCTGAGAACTGGGGTCATGACTACAACTCTCATCACCCCTCTTTTTGCTCCTAGTGGGACCACTGGCATCCACTTTTTACTTGGGTTCCTCCGTTTTGAAGGTTTCTTCCCATCTTATTTGTTTGATAACTCGCTTATAGAATTCAGTGAGATCTCGAGTTGGGGACATGTAGAGGCTTTTATACAGCTTTCCATCTTTACAGAGTCCTGTTAAGATTGCTGTTAAGATACTTTCCTCTGAGGGGTTTTCTATAGAGTTGGCTTCATGCCTGAACCTGGCTATATAATCTTTTAGAGATTTGCCCTTGTGTTGAAAGATCATTGCAAGATGACAGGGAGGTGCGAGCTACCTTTTCAATGCCCAGTATTGATTAACAAATTTTCTTTGGCATTCTTCCTAGCTATTAACGCTACGAGCCGGGAGGTTTCTGAACTATGCCTGAGGTATTCCTCCTAATGTGGCCCAGAAGACACGACATTTGACCAAGGGGTCAGTTGTTTGAAGGTCCATCTGGATATTGAATGCATCCAAATGGTCGCTCAGATTAATATTCCTATCATACAGCAGGATCACAGGCACTTTGAGTTTCTACAAGAGGGGTTGCATTTCGATCTCCACAGAAAATGGTAAGCTTTTCTCATAGCAAGGTTAGTTATTTTGAGGTCACGAGCACTCTTCTAGCTGTTTCAGCCTTTGAAGGACTTCCTCCATTATCAAGTCTTGTGTTTTGGGTTGAGAGGTGGAGCTTTCGGCTCGTTGTGAGCCCCCCCAGTCACTGACTATCACGATCTTCATGAGTTTCTTTCCAATCTTTTTTACAGAGCTGCTGGAGTTACGCCATGATTTCTTCCTGTCTTTGTGCACCCAGGGCTTGTGCCTATGCCAGTGCTGTCATAGCTTCAGCCAACTCTTTTATCATACCCTCAAGCATTTACTGAGGTTGGTGAGACTCTTGTGTCTCTCCTATTCGGAGGGAGTCATTTTGCTGGCAGTGAGCTTCAATAGTGGGAATGTCTACCAGCTATGCAACTAGAGTGTTTGAATTCCTCATGGTCCTTCCTCTCGCCATTGTAGTTGCAAGGAAAACTTCAAAAAGTAGATGGGTTCCCACAGACAGTGCCAAAATGTTGATGGTGAAATTTGATTCTGACCCAAACTCCAGCCAATAGAGATAAATCATTGGACCCAAGGTTGTCTTCTGAAGTGCGAGGATGGAGGGAGAGGGAGAAGGAGAGGAAGAAAGATGGGTAGGGATAGTATTTTAACGTGGTTCAGCTAAATTTGAGTAGTACCAGATGCTACGTCCACGATGAAGTTTTATTGATTTTCAGGAAAGTTTTACAGAGTTTTTGCTTGTTGTTCTCATTTCAGCCTTTTCCTCTTCTAACAATAATTTTCTATTTATAGAGGAAGGAGGGGTTACATGTAATGATTACAAGCTATAGTTCTGTCATATCAAGAAATAAGTGTAAAAGATAGTAGAACTCTTGCAATTCGGCTGCTACAAGCTGCTTTCTATGGGTGGGCCCCTCTTGTCGATTATGAGATGGTATAAGTCTTGTCCAATGCTCATCCTCGCTGAGTTCTTGGCTGGGCAAGGTGCTTGTCCTCTTCGAGTAGAGGCTCTCAACTTAGGGCTGTTATTATTGTTCACGTAGCGAGCTCAGGACTGCTTCTTGGCAAGGCGAGCTTCTCATGTTCTCGCTGCATTTCCTTCTAATGATATGCGAGGTAGTGCCCGCTAGGTGTCTTCAGCAAGCTGGGTAACTTAGCATCTATTGGGCCCTTACTAACTTGTTCTTCAAAGCTAATTTTTACCCATAATAGTAAACAATTATATGTATGATAAAGAGGCCAAAATATAATATTTTGTTCAATATGCTAAGCTATGTAGTATCTATGTCATTATAATAACTGTCTCTAAGGCATCCTATACTAACACTTATAACTTAATAATTACTATTAGATTGGCACTACAACTACCATTGCAACTGTAAAAACCCTACCAACTAGATACAATTGGTTTTATGATGCTTGCAAAAAATGTGCCAAGAAAGTCAGGGGTATGGATGACCAAGTGCTCTGCCTTCATTGTAACAAAAAGTTAGATTTTACTATTACTAAGTGTGACAATTGTGATGCCTTCATTCATTATTTAATTTTCTTCATAAATACAATGACTACTATGCATCTTTTATGACTTAAATATGACTTTAATTAATATCTAAATATAATTACCCACTCTTTGTAAATAATAGGTACAAGCTTCAAATTCAAGTTTTTGTTTCAATAGGAAAAGTGGTCTTCATCCGCTTTGAACATGAAGCATTGCAGATTATAGGAAAGTCTACTAACTACCTTTTCTAGTGACAACTAAGGATAATAGTGCGTCAACCTATTGCTAAAATCTTCTTTTCTTACATTTTAGTATCTACTTGAAATTATATTGAGCAAGAAATAATTACTTATGTAGGAAGATGAAGAAGAAACTTTGCCAATTAAGTTAGATGTGTTCCTATAGAGAACTTTTTTCTTCAAGGTTAAAATCTCAAATTACAATATCAATAATGGCATAATATCTCCAATTTTCTAAAATAAATTTTGGTAATAAAATGGTTTTTCAAAAAATTTGAAAAAGGGTAAATTCAAATAGTTCGAGAATTTTGAAACCATAAATTTTGGAACATGGACTGATCAAACATAATGGAAATGGATTGTAGGCATGATAGGCATCTCTAGAAAGTGGAAGTTCTCTATTTGCATGCTTGTAAAGCAAAATTCATGTTTTTGGGAATTAATATTTAGAAAAAGTTTGGAGAAATTGAAACTAGGGTTATGGATATCCATTAAGCACAAAATTATAATCGTTATGAAGGTTATTAAGTTAATTAATGTGTGCTAAAATTTCATTATTGTTGCTAGATGGTCAGCATGTCAAATTTGGACTCAAAACTAAAAACAAATTGAGAATTTTCCTAAGGGAAAAGTCAAGGGTGGAAATTGACCTTATTTTTCCCATTTTAGCCTCAAAAAGTCAGTTACCTCTCTCCCTTTTATACCCATTCCCGATTGCTTCATGCAACATTTTATCTTCTTCTCTAAGCTCACTCTATCTACAAGCTCTCTTTCTCCCTCTTCAAGTAATCATTCATCCTTCCATATAAATTTCTTATATTTTTAAAGTTTATTTGTCTCTTCTTTTTCTTCAATTTGACATTAAAATCTTGTTGATTCAAGGAGTAAAAGTTAAGTTATGAATTTTTGAAATCTGTTGTCACTATTCACATCACTTTTCAACCCATGAATCATCTGATTTTTATGGTGTTTTAGAGTTTGAATCTATCAGATATAGCTTGTTTCTATTAAATGGAACCATAATCTTATCATATGCAAAAAATCCTTGGAAAATCTAAAAGCTAATAGACTCTTCTTTTGTGTTCTTAAAGAATATTGAAGTTCTTTGTAAGATCTATTTGATTTGTTTGTTTCCAACTACTAAGGTAAGTAATTCTTACATTTCTTATAAATTATAATTTGTTCTTGCTTGTGATTTGTTGATTAGTTGGTGCAAGTGGATAAAATGAGTTTATTGTTATTGTGTGGCCAAATTTGAAATTAAATGGATTTGTTGATAGGTTAATTAGTTTGCTATGGAAATAGTTGAGTTATGTGCATATTTAAACTATTAGAACATGTTAAAATGAGAACTTATGGTACAATGTTGAATAGAAAGTTGTTTACCCTATTTTTCTACTTTTTTCATGCAAAACCTGCTTGTGCGAGTCAAATCATAATTTTTTGAACTATACTCGTGATCATGCTCATAAAAATCCAACACTTTTGTTCTTATGATTTGACTCAAATGTTGAACTAAATTTGCATGATTCAAATCGATATTTCCTATTCTACTTTTTGATTTGAATCACGATTTAAATTGTGTTTAAATTTGGATTTCTTGAAAGTTTTCAAATTTTGGTAGGTAGACTCACATTTTCAACTGAATTTCCTCAATTTTGCTTGAATTTTTTCAATGATTCTAATCGTAATTTTGCTCAAATTTTAAATCAGATTTTGCTCACTATTCTGATCGTACCTTCAAAAATTTTCCACTATTTTCAGTTCAAACTTCTTTCTCTCTAAGAACTATTTTATTTCCTTGAGTCTAAACTTGCATGAAGTGTAATTAAGTTAAATATAATAGATGAAAAGTCTTCAATGAGTAATTTCTAAGTTAATACTAATTAAACTAGTAATTGTTTATATATAAATGTTATTGAAGCAATATGGATAGTTATAAAGAGAGTGTGACAGAAAGATGTGTGGTTGTGATATGAATGAATGAAATCATAATAATGTGATGAGAAACATGTGATTGTGATGTTGAAGGAAAATGTAATACATGGTATGATTGTGATAAGAAATAATGCTATTAAAAAACTTGAAAATCCCTATGAGACATGGGATGGCAAATAATGAGAATGATGGGATGAAATATATGAATCGAATCCTAGATCTATGCATTCCAATTGTAGTGAGTGGAATAAGGAATGTGCCTAGAGGGAAAAGATTGGGTTTGTGCAGGTTATGGTTGGAAAGGAGTAACAAGGAGATTTACATTGTTATTATTTATTGTTTTATTAGAATTATTACTTTGAGTACACTGGAATGTGATAAAATATGACTTGATTATGTGACATAGCTATTAATGGCTTGAAGCTATATGGACAATATGATTTATGATGGTCATTTTAAGAAATCTTAAAAGGAAATTTAATATGATGTGCCAATGTGATATAAAATAAAGTGAAGACCGATTCCTGTGAAATGGTAGAACACAATATGGTATTATGACTTGAACATACAATGATTAATGAGGATGGCTTGAGGCCATGAGAAAATCATAGTTCTTTATAGAGTAATAATTATAATGTATTATGATATTACTCAGAGGTTAATTCCATGGGTCTTTATAAAGTGTTTGTCAAATCTAGCATGAGTTATGATTTCTGATAATATGATGTATATGTGTATGGATAAATGTTGATAAATTCATGAGTTAGGAAAGGATTTATCTCACTGAGCCCCTGTGACTCACTCTTCTGTGGATTTTTTTTTCATATTCTTAAAAAATTGTTATTAACCCACCCCTAAAAAGTAAGGATTGGTAATAACTCCATGGAAGTCACTATTGATGTAATTACCAGCATAATAGAGAGTTGTTTAGAAGTGTAAGTCTATTAAGAACTTATTGAGGACTTGTTGAACGAAAGTCTAAATAGGTGCACAACATGATTAGGCAATGCCTCTGTACAATTTGCCTATAAGTTTATGATGTGTCTATTAATCAATCAGGCTTAAGTATATGTAAGTAGGAAATATTAAAATAAGTATGAGTAGAAATAAATAGCAAAGACAAGTTAAAGGCTGATCATTATTAATCAAGGATTGATATTTATGTCGATCATGACCACCGGTCATGACTAAGAGTTTGGGTCATGACAAATGGCAAGGCTAAGGATGACTCCATTAATTACATAATCTTGAAAATATGTAATAATGAAGGAAAGATAGAAAATTCAAGGCTAACTCACCCGTTTGTTAGGTTAATTCAACTTTTATTCAACTAAGGTTAAAGTAATTTGAGCATTATTATTTTGCTAAGTATTTTGTTGCCAAACATGTTTAACTTTGCATTGCTTGCCATTAGTAGTTTGCTCTGAATTTTACCACTTTAATAGCCATTCAACTTCTCATGTTTTAATTTCATGTAAGAACTCATTTCATAGGATATGATCATTGCTACAATATCATCCATCCAGCAACTAACTGTAAAAAATGTAAGTGCTAGTATCACTCACACAATAATTATGTTTAGTGATTCATTACTATTTGATTGAACATTAAAATAACATAAATGTTATGGTAGGACACACTCTCCCTCACTTCTAAGCACATAACTCATTTAGCTTTCCCTGACAAGATTACACCTATGAAGGGAGCAAAAGTGATGAACAATATGACAACACTCCAATTTCAAAGAAGTTATCCCTTCAATTCTCTACCACAGAGCTCAAACACCATATCTAGATTGAACCATTAGATTGAAAATGTGGAAATAAGAGATGAAGTGCTTTAATTATCAACTATAGACTCAATATTTTGGAAAATTTTGTGAATGTTATTTTGGTAAATAGTTATGCAAGAATACCAATTTGAATTTTAATTGAGAAAGCCATGATTGGCTTTTACTCAAACTATTTTATTGCCTTTGTTGGAAAACAATAATATTTTTCTAGCTTTTGGTTTGTAATGGACACATTCTACTGACCATGATGTAGGATAACTTACATACATGCAATTTTCGTTGTTTAAGTAATTGGATTTTGTTATATGCAAAAATTGGCTCGGTCCAAGAGTGCTCGTGAGAAGCCCGAGACCAACGAGGGGACCAGCTCGAGCGGTGCCCGGGATCGTTTCGTCGCATTGCAAAAGCGACATCATCGACCCTAACTCATGCGCAAAGGTGCGGGTTCAAACTCGTTATTCCTAGGGACAGGCAAGCGACTTGGCAAAGTCTAGCTTACGACCCAAAGCCCCGCCAGACAGAGAGGACTAAGTCATATCCAGCCCTAACGGTCGAGCAGGGCCCGCCTGTAGAGGATAACTTGCAGCAGCCGAAAGTAGGAGATTTAGTCTGTAACTCCTGTCTTGTACAATAAATGTTGATGTAATAGATTTATTGCATATGTAATTATCATTGTAGCCTCCTTTCCTCTATAAATATGAGGAAGGAGCCCCTCTGTAGAGGGACCGGGAGGACAGAATGAGACTCTGCCAAAATGAAGATTAAACATTGTAAGAATACCGTATCAATAACATGCTACCGTGGATGTAGGGTCTAGCACTGTCTGGATTTGGCCGAACCACGTTAAATCGGTGTCTCCTTTCTTCTCTGCTCTTCCCTTCATTTTTGTCTGTTTTACTGCTCTATTTTATCCAAACCGATTGAAGGCCAGAGATCCCATAAGAATCCCCCATGTTGGCTGGAGTTTGGGACTTTTCACACAAACCAAATTCTGACGTCAATATTTTGGCACCATCTGTGGGGATCTCACCTGTTCTAGTTCATTTTCGCCGTAATGGCCAAGGGAAGAGTCACTAGAGCATCAAATGCACAACCCCATCCTTCGGATGGCCATGTCTCGACAACGGACTCATCAACCACTCCTGTCATTGAAGCAGCCACTGGTATCCTTCCAACCAGCTCAGCACAACTGGTATCCTACCAACCAGCTCAGCGCAACTGGTTCTTGCTGCTAATACCATCAACGGACCACAAACTTGGCTTCAACATCAGGAGAGACTTGATACATGATGGAAGAGCTGACTAAAGCAGTCACGTTGTTGGCACAGGGCGTGTAGAGACAAGTTGAAGTCTTGACACCTGGGAATGTTCTCCAGCAATGCCAGACTTAGCATTCGAAAGACTCGAATCAAGGCGATTTCCTAATTCACTGTTCGCGAGAACAAACCCCTTGTCGCGACCGTCGTGACAACAAAGGGCAAAGAACTCAACGATCATCTAGCCAGTGCTCTAAGGCACGAGACCCCTTAGTTGGGGAGTTGTTTCAGAAGATAGCTCAGTTGGAAGAACTCTTCCGAACCCCAAGTGATCGAACTCGCTGCGAGGAGTGGTCACCACTTTTTGAGGAGATAAAAGCTCGACCTCTACCACTCAAGCTCAGGGTCCCTGTGATCCCATTGTATAATGGGGATTCTGATCCGTATGATCATCTGGACGTGTTCAACGTTTAGATGGACTTGCAGACAACAAACCCCTTGGTCAAGTGTCGGGTGTTTTCGGCCATGTTGAGAGGTGTGCCTCGAACTTGGTTCAGAAGCCTCTCACCTCGATCGATCGACAGTTAGAAAGACTATCAATAGAAGTTTGTTAGCCAGTATCGAGCATCAAAGAGACAATTGGTGCCCCTCTGCCACCTCGTTATGGTCTTTCAGCGCAAGTAGGAGTCACTAAAGGACTACATCGCTAGATTCAGACTTGAAGCTAATTCGGTGGAGAATCCATCTGAAGAGACCATGCTCACCACCATCTCTGTGGGACTTTACAAAGATGGAAAGCTATACAAAAGTCTGTACAAGTCCTTGGTGAAGGACCTCACAGAGTTCTATGAGCGGGCTACCAAGCATATTAAATAGGAAGAGACCTTTAGCTTGGAAAAGTCTAGCAAGAAGGATGAAAAGGTCTACTCCTCTCGCAATAAGAAGAGGAGCGGTGCGGACCAAGGGGACCACCCCACCGAATAGGCAGCAAAGAAATTCAAAAGGTCCAAAAATGAGCGACCTTAGTACTCGAGTCGTTTCGAGCAGTATAGCGTGCTCTCGGACCCCTAAGATAGAATTTACTTGGCGGAAAGGGATAAGGAAAATTTCAGAAGGCCTAAGCCCTTAAGGACTCCATTTAGGCAAAGGAACAGAGATGAGTTCTGTGCCTACCATAATGAGGCCGGGCATGGGATGTCAAATTATCTGGCCCTCAGAGATGCAATTGAAGATCTGATTCGAAAAGGTCGCTTGAGGGAATATGTAGTGTAGCCTACAAGACAGCCTCCTCAGTCCAGCACCGACTAAGAACCAGGGGGCTCACTCCGAGTTATACACTGACATTGTATTCCAAGATTTTGGGGTGAATGTAAATATGATTATTTTGTTAAAAACTATTTACTAATTGGCATGGTATCAGTTACTTTCTTCTTTCTTGCATTTGAGTATTTACAGTATCCGTAGCTCTCATGCGGGCAATTTCCCCCAAACTTCGCTAGGAAATTTTATGCCAACTGTGACCTTTGGTCTAGTTAAGGCCCTCCGGAGCTTTTTCCAGAGAAGAATTAATGAACGCTTTGCCAGCGTGGCTATGTGCTCGCTGAGTTGTGGAGGCACTAAAAAACACTCGTTTTGCCAGCATGGCTGCATTCTTGCTGAGGTGTGGAGGCACTAAAAAACACTCACTTTGTCAGTGCGGCTGCGTGCTCACTGAGGTGCGGAGGCACTCCTAAATACTCAATGCTAGCATGACTCCATGATTGCTGAAGCATAAAGAATTAATGGGTCAATCATTCGCCCAAGGCAACAAATCATTCAACTTCGTGGCTATTATGAGGAATCGTCGTAATTCGTAGCTCACTTGCGACCGAGTATGCATGCCTCTCACGTAATTTCTCAGACATGTGCAGATGGAACAATAGTCTCGGAAAAAGGTTGACGATTCAAGAATCAAAGAGTCTTAACTCCCAGCCCATAAAGCGAACTGCGAATTGGGGGGCTTATGTTATATGTGAAAATTGGCTTGGTCCAAGAGTGCTCACGAGAAGCCTAAGACCAATGAGGGGACCAGCTTGAGTGGCACCCGAGATCGTTTCGTGGCATTGCAAAAGTGACCTCGTCGACCTTGACTCATACGCGAAGGCATGGGTTCAAATTTGCTATTCACATGGACGAGTAAGTGACCTGGCGAAGTCTAGCCTGTGACCCAAAGCCTGCTAGATAGAAAGGACTAAGTCATATCCAGCCCCAACGGTCGAGCAGGGCTCACCTACAAAGGACAACTTGCAGCAGTCGAAAGTAGGAGATTTAGTCTATAAATCCTGTCTTGTACAATAAATGTCGATGTAATAGATTTACTACATATCTAATTACCATTATAATCTCCTTTCCACTATAAATATGAGGAAGGAGCCCCTCTGTAGAGGGACCGGGAGGACAGACTGAGACTCTACCAAAATGGAGATCAAACACTATAAGAATATCATATCAATAACAAGCTACCGTGGATGTAGGGTCCAGCGCTGTCTGGATTCTGCTGAACCACATTAAATCAGTGTCTCCTTTCTTCTTTACTCTTCCCTTCATTTTTGTCTATTTTACTGCTCTATTTTATCCAAACTAGTCGAAGGCCAGAGATCCCGTAAGAATCCCTCCTGTTGGCTGGAGTTTGGGACTTTTCACACGAACCAAATTTCGACGTCAATATATTTAAAGTGTATATATTCTCTACATTTCCATCTAAATTGAGTGCCAAAGTTTGATAGTTGAATTACAAGTCCTAAGAGAATGTATTGCATAAATTGAAAATATAAACACTCATATACAAGAAACTCCTAGCATAGATTTCATCTCTTTACAATTCTCATGAATTATGAACCTTTATTTATAACCCATAAATATGTTACAATTTTTTTGTGTGGGCTACCAATAATTGTAAGTATTTTGGTTTTGAAAAAACTTAATGATCCAAGAGATTTATTTTATAGAGCCTAGTTTTGATAAAGTGATCTATTACTTATTATGGTTTATGAATACTTGATTGTGGATTAATGTGTTTGGAAACTATAGTGTATGCCTATACCTTTTACTGTACCATAATAGGAGGGCCGATTAGGGTTTCTTTATATTAGCTAGATCCCTTCTTTATTCCTATTTTGTTGTCATTATTAGCTTGCCCCATTGAAAGCCACACAATATATGAGAAGGAGAGAAGGCTTTATGCCACCATTGCATACTTGTGCACTATTAATTTTATGGAGTTCCATGAAATATATCTTGCACTTATTTCTTATTGTTCTAATTTCTATACAAGTTAATATTTAATTTTCTTTCATGTGGTACTAAAGCCAATTGTATTGAAACAGGATCCAAATTAATGAAATTGTATAATTAATTTGATGTTTTTTTACATAATATGTAATTTCATGATTTTGATGTAACTAGAAGTAATTAATTTAGGGCTTTTATAGACAATTTCATTATGAATTTAACCCACTTTGAATCATACAAAACCATCATATGTAGAGGAAGAATTTTAGATTTTGTTTTTCAAGTTATAGGATGAATTTCGTAATGCAAATTTCTTATCTGTTGTGTTATCAGTAGAAATCAGTGTCACACAGTGGGTTGGCAAAAGCCAAGGGAAAGTCGAACCTGACTAGGGACAAGTCCACTAGATCACTCTGCAGAAGCCCTCAGCTCGTTGAAGACCCGAGCTCATTGGTTGACCCAGCTCAAAGTCACAATCCAGTTGCATCCTCAACAAACGAGGTCAAGCTCGCTAGGACATAGCTTTATTCAGCTAGAAGCTCGCTGAAGTTAAGCATCAAGCTAACAAACAACTTGCACCATCACTCTGTAGATGTAGCCATCAGGTCCCACTTGTAGAAAGCAGCCTGCAGAAGCCAGTCTCTAGTACCCTAGGCAGTCTTGTACATTTAATATTTGATGTAATAGATACACAGTTAATTTAGTTCCATTTGTATCCTTCCATGCTTCTATAAATGGGGGGTTAGAGTCATTGCAAAATAGAGCCAAGAAAACACTAGCAGAAACTCTGCTAGAAGCCATAACAAAGCAAAACTATGTAAACATTTCTTTTGTATATATAAAAAATATCTCCATGGACGTAAGGTCCGATACTGTCCACATTTAGCCGAACCACATTAAACCCCTTTGTGTATTTCTCCCTTATCCCTCTTCTTCTCGCCATCCAACATCCTTCCATAGACCCAATGATTGAAGAATAGCTTGGGTCCCTAAAGAACCCCCTCCATTAGCCGAACTTGGGTTTGACCGAAATCCACTGTCAACATGTTGTTTGTTATTGAAATTGATAGTGTTTTTGAAATTCATACTCTCACAAATCCAATGCATTTTGAATCACATAGTATTATTGTGTATGTGCAGAGAATTTTGAGTTTAAAGTTTTAGCTTGTATATTAGGGTCCACGATATGTGGTTCTTAATTTAGTACGATTACTCAGATTTAGAGTATCATTTTCATAGTTTTAATGTACATAATTTATTCATTATGAATTTGTCATTAATTGGCCAAATTAATATTTCCAATGGATGATTTTGACATTTTATTTTTCTATTTTTTATGCACAAATTACATTTGGGATTATCATTTTTGGCGTTTTTGTCACTATGACTGGGTGAGGGACGCTAGCTGCTGATGGGAAATTGTTAAAGTTGGCTAGAAACGGGCTAGAGAAGCTTTGTTTGAGGCTCCCATTATGGTTTGGTACTCTGAGAAAGGTGATGAAGTACTATCTGCAATATTTATTAATTGATTTGTTATGCTTTTATGTAAATAAGTTCGCTTAGCTAGTAGTCCACAAAGCCTTACCCTTGCAGGTCAAGAGTTTGAGCTCTCATAAGCCTTATGTGTGTTTTTCTTTTTTTTTTCCTCTTCTATTTTATTGGAAGTGGTTGTTGTTTTCCATGATTGTTTTCCTTTATTGTCGATTTCTAAAAGCAAATAAGTTAAGTAGCATAATCAATCGGGAGCAATGCTCTTCACATTAAGGTTGTGGGTTTGAGTCTTAAGATATGCATTAATCCTTTTATATTTTATTGCTATGAGTATTTTTTTTATGGGTTTAAAATATGAAAGGGTCATCTCACATGCAATTTTGTTGAGCTATTGGTAATTGCTTTTCAATTTAAGTTACAAATGGTTATATCATTTAGCCCTTCTTATAATCTTGACTTTTTTTTATTGAAAATCTATTGCATTAAATATTTAGGATATATTATTATATTTTTTAATTATTTAAAAGTAATTTTTAGTAAAATAAAATTATGATATTTTCTACAAAAACATTGTGATATGCCTACTTTATTTTGCTTGCTTTCACTCTCATATGCACTACTCTTCTTTTGAAAGTTAGGCATATATAATAAAAATTATTTTTTTTATGCTTAATGAAGCATGAGATTGTGGATCTGAATGCAATGTAGGACTCTTAAGATTAGTATTAGTTCATGTTGCAAAGCACCCCATTACATACTGATCATACATGTTGAAAATAATTATTTTTAAATTATTTGAATATTAGTTTTGAGCTTGATTTTAATATTTTGGATCTTTTTGAGAGACTTATGGTTTAATATGGGTAATTATCATCAAAATGAATTATAAATATTGATTTATAAGGTCTTCAAGTTATGAATATTAGCAGGATTAATTTCTAATCATTTTACACAATTATCTGCCTAAAAGGGGTGGTTGTGTGATTTAATTATTATTTGGCTTATTGAAACATTTTTATTTCTAGACATGCTTTATTATTGAGAACTTATCTGCCCAATAGGGATGAATTCCTAATATTATAGTATTGTTCTGGTTTGCTTCAATGTTAGGAGGGTCTTTACATACTACATGTTCTGCCTAAAAGGAAGGATGAAGTGATGTTTTGTATACTCCTAATTATATTTATTATCATTTTTGTACACATGAACTAGCATATTGCATTTTATGATATTATTCATAGTCTTTTTTGTTACATTAATTTATTTATGTTTATCCCATTACAAGAAAACCTTTTAGGTTGATGTGAATATTTGTTATCAAAGTGATTTATTTATGTTAATTCATAAGATATATGCTTAGTATCCTTTCTATGTATTACAATTTTTTTGTGATAGATATCAATTTCTTTTATTTTAATTTGCATCATGGAGCCCACTATCATGTCTAATTTTACTTTTCTTACTACCTTCATTTATAAATATTTTGGAAAGTGTTACTATTTATTAATATTTTTAGTATGGTATACACACTTCTTGGGAATCTATTATATGCTAGAATGATGAATTCGTGTAAGTTTCTTAGAATGCATGTTACTAAAAATGTGTTGATGGTTTTAAATTTTGATTATGGGTAATTGTTATTCCAATGAGAATTTTATTATTTAAAATAAATATTTATATATTCAGTGTTTATTTACTAAAAAAAAATTCTTGTTTGGGGGTGTAATGTTATATGGTATATTTATGTATTAGTTAATGCATAAATGATTATTGTAGTTTTTCCTCTTGTTACATGAAATTATTGAGATGGTATAACAAAGGAAATTTTTTTCACTTTTTTTAAAATTTGTTTACCTTCTCAATAAATGTGTGATTTGAGTTTTTGGAATATATTATACTTATTATATAATTACATTCATGTGGCTTCTTCTTTTGGTTAGATAAGCCATTTTTATAAATTTACTTTTAGTGGGCTAGATAAGTCGTCCTTATGTTTTTAATTTTAGCTGGCTGGCTAGGTTGCCTAATGTGTATTGTGTGTTGCTTTACCACTTAATATATTGTAATACTACTATTGATACATACTATCTACACTATTCATACAAATGGTATTATTTATAATACTATTTATTTATGCAGAATTATTCAACCAATAAGGTTGAAGGACATATGATTGAATATTACTTAACATATGATTGTCTTTTCATATATTAGTGGAATTGTTTCATCTTTTTATATTCTTTTGGTGAAACATAAAATTAAGAGACAATGAGATCATCAAACTCAACAATGGTTTTAAGGACAATCCTAGATTGTTTTTTTGGTATGTAATTCATTATCATTTTCATATTATAAATTTTTTATGAGTTTATAGAAATGTGTACGTTAGGCTAAATTACATACCAATTTATGGATGATCCAAATGGGATTGACTGATATCTGTCACACTTCATATTGTTAAGTATGATGTGTTGCTCACTAATTATTTGCTTGCATGATAATTGCAATAATTAAAATTAAAGTTGTTTGAATGTAACTTTTAGTTTTTGTGATCATGTGTATGTTATTTCATGATGGAATTGATCACATGTATGCATATGATTAAAATGTACTTCATTGTTATTCTAGACAATTTTGGTATCTTGGATTTTTTAAAAGATTTATGGATTACTATGGATAATTATCACCAAATGGAGGTTATCCTTATTGATTCATACAATGAATTATGTTATACATGATCCTTTTATGATTATTGCATGCAATAGCCTACCCAAATGATGATGTCATATGTCTTAATGAGAGATGATTTATAAAGCATATTGATTTCTAGGGATACTGTTGTTTTGGAAATTTTATTTGCCTAAAGGGAACAAGTTTTTAATGCTAAGGTATTCTCTTAGTTGGTTTCATGTAAAAGAAAGTCTTTTGCATGTTGCATTCTTTACAAGAAAAGAGAGATTGTAGTCTTGTACCTTTATTCCTATATTCATGGACTAAAGGTTGCATTCTCATTGCTTTCAATTTTATTTTTCTTGGTGATAGTATTTTTATTAGAACCTTCTGATATGTGAGCAATTTTAATTTTGGAAAATGCTTAGATCACTTGGTTATAGAAGTAAATTGGTCCTCTAGGCCTATTCGTCGAAAAGTGATAGTCTCTTGAACACCAAGATGTCCTTGTATATTTGACTAATAATTATGAGAGAGAACCTAGTACATATTGTATGTTTAACCCAAAGGTGAATATATAGTTATGTGTTGGAAACTCTAGTGTGGATTTTGATAATGCTTAAAGGACATTTCTTTTATTTACTATGTGCTATTTAATGCTTTATCCAAATGATTTTAGTTTTTTTATATAATATAGAAAGTTATTATAAATCAAATTTTAGAATATCATGTATTGATGTATAACCCTTGGCTGTAAATTGATATACTAAACTTTATATTGTTGTATGGCATTCGGGCATAATAGTATTCAAATATGGATAAAATATTTGATTAAAATAAGGTTTGATTACCTATTTTATGATTATTATTGATATTGAAATAACAATTATTTAATGTTTTAACTGTCAATACTTGAAAAGGTTTTATACATGTATCTAGATATTTATGAACTTCAAACCAATTGTCTAATTTTTAATGATTGCATGACTCTTGATATCAACGGTGTTAGCCTAGGAAATCCTAGCTACACACTTTCTTCAGTTTTGATGATTGAAAAACAATTTTAGTTAATATCATAAACTAACTATAAGTTTGAGTGTTTATCTGTTTTATAGGATTCAAAGTTAATCAAACCTTGCTCAAAAAATTAACATTAGTTCTAAGCTTTTTACTTGATTTCATGGGATCTTTTGTAACTGAGATCTTATTCAAATTGCTTAATCATATTTTTCTAAAGCAACTTACATAGAGGGTAGAATAAAAACAATTAAAATGAGTTTTAAATCAAAAGTTTCCAAACAAACTCTTTACATGTTCTTCACAAGTTGAACTTTTATAAAAACTATTTTTCATTGTGTAAATTAATTCATGAAGAGATTCATCACTGAAAAACTTGTTAAATGAATTTGAATTGATTCACCAATTGATTCATGAAGAAAACTTTTCTTACCAAAGGTTTGGAATTTTTTTGAATCGATTCAACACCTGATTTCAAAATACTATGATTCGATTCATCAATTGATTCAGTCATGAATTTCTTCATAAGCTGAATCAATTCATAAATCAATTAGTTAGTTATTAGTTTGTTATAACCGTGATGAATTAATTCAGGGACTAAGAATTAGTTATTTTTCAATGTCGGTTATCTCAAATATAAATACCCAAACCTTATTTCAAACAGACACTTTTACTAACAGACTTTGAGAGAAACTCTGAGCTTATACCTAATATAGTATTACCTCACTTGATTTCAATAATTCAATCAATCTTTAAGCAATCTGAAGAAGATTTCTACTTAGATAATTGAGATATTCATCTCAATTCACTGTATTGTATCTCTAACTTAAACTCTTTATTTCTATTTTTAGATTTCTAGGGGTTAGGAATCTGGATACAAAGGAAGAAGTTAATTTTCCCTTTGCATCCTTCTAGAATTGTGAGGTTGATTACAATTGGTAGGAGATGCATTGAATTCTTGTGATATCTTCTAGGTTATGAGATTGATTATAGTCTAGAGGAGATTAAAAAATTTTGTATTATAGGTCCTATAAGAGCCTAGAAAAATTCTTGTTGTAAAACTTGTGTACAGAAGCCTAATTTAATTCCTGTTATTAATAATAGAACAGATCATTCAGTTGAGGATTGATCCAATGAATGTAGACTTGAATTGCGGTTTCAATTCAAGTTGAACTATTTAAAAAATTTGGTGTCTTAATTCTTTTATCACTACTTTTACACTTCTATACATTTTTTGGTTTTGCATTAATTTTGTAATTTTGTTTTCTACTATTTCAATTAATAAATAGTTTAATTGTTAATCTAATGCTTTGATATAATTCTTGTAAATAAGAAAGTCTTCTGCTGTGCATATTATATTTAGTCACAAAGTACTTGCATACTGCATCTAATTGTAATCCATTTGTATACTAAATTGAATTAGAGTTTAATACAAAACAAAAGAGTATAAAATTCCTCCAAGGGAATAAGGGCAAGATCATAATTCCTATTTTTTTAGGGACCAACAAGTGGGAGTATATTGATATATATATATATATATATAAATCATATATTTACATACAATGTTTTGTTATTGTGCAAATATGATTGTTGTTCTTTAAGAACTTATTTTTAGATAAAGATCTATTGATGGTCTTTCTTATTATATTTTTTTTTTGTGAGAATGCACAAAATTCTAATGTTTGCTTGCAAGGTTTGATTTAAGATATTTTTTTTTCATGTTAACAAATATGTATATCTATTTTTTAGAAAATATGCATAATGAAAGGGTTACAATTTTATTAAGATCTCTTTTGTATACAACATATTTGAGTTCTGAAATAATTTTCATAAGCATATTTTCTACTAACAAATATCAAATTTGACATAAATGTCAAGTTGTCTTCAGGCATGGTATCAAACAATCATAAAAGTTCTTTATAGATGCATTATGGATGTAGAATTTTCTTTTATTTTCTAGACTTGTTTATGAGATGTTTTTGTTTAGATAATGTATATTGCTTCCAAGAGAGTTTTATAATGTATTGTAAGTCAAATCTTTAGACTTTACCATTTTACTGTTTAGAGTAATTGCTTGGAATATCTATTACAAAACCTTTTTTGTTATAATAACATTATGTTGATTATGGTTTTTGGCCTTGGCATCTGCATAAACTACTTCTCTGAAAGTCCAAAGCTAATAATTGATTTCTCTTATCCTTTGAAAATTTGTCATAACACTAATGTATGTAGTTAGAGACTTGAGAAATCTTAATTCTACATATCATGTGAAATTACTTAGACATGTACATGTAATTTGGGATATGATAATAAATAATTTTATTAAAATGCTGGCTTTTCCCAAAATAAGGTTCTTATGTTTATAGGATTATTTGAAGCCTGTTAAAATATAGGGCATTCAATTCTATTTTCTCATGATATGCTTGGTTAGTAGGAATTCTATTATGTGAATGAATGAATCCTTCATCTTAGTTAATGATCATAAAAAATTTATTGGTACATGATATATATGTGTTATATATTTTAACATGACGTGTTAATCTTTATTTTGTATACCATTATCATATTTGTTTTGATCATATTAGTACATTTATTATTCATTTAATGTGTTGTTCGTGATTTTTTTATCAATACATGTATCTTCAGATTGAGAAAGGTACCAATTGTTTGTTATATTTATGAGGACTAAGACTTAGTGCTAATCTTTAGCATTGAGTTTGTATATGTGGTCTCTAATCGGCACCTTATTGGATAATGAGATTTGGCTTGTTAGAGGCTAGGTATCAGGTCTAATAGATTATTCTATATGATACCTTACCAAGACCAAGATTTGGTGTTAATCATTAGGTCATGGGTTATATCTGTCTCTTAGTTGATATCATTTTGAAACCGAGACTTTCTGGTGATAGATTTATGTGGACTAAGACTTCGTGTCAGTTACTAACTCTTAGATTTGATGTTTGTCTCTTAACTGACATTGTTTAGGAATTTTGATTCAATTAACTCTGTTGTTGTCAAAAAATTTCTCTACCTCATTATTAAACTTGTTATAGAGAACTTGTTGATGATTGACTTGAAAAATAGTAGGTCTTCTTATATCACTCTTTTGATGATATTTTTCTTACTACACTTTCATATTAATGAATCATGTTTGAATAGTTGATAATATTTATAACCGTGAAAGGTATTGTATTGATAATAATGTGATTACCACCATGGTCCAGTATTGTTAGTTGCTTTATACAAAGTCATGTTTCAGATTTCATCTCTTGGATGGTATGTTTTCAAAATCATGGCCATGTGTTATAAATTTTGTGTTTAGTTTGAAAGTCTTCTTCAAATAAAATGTTTTAAAATAAAATCTTTACAACTAAAGTTGCCTAAGTGGGAGAATGTTAGAAAACCTATTTTTTTTTTTTGCATTCATTTTCTAAAATCTAGGTCTGATAAAATGATTTATTATTTATTATGAGCTTATGGATACCTATTGTGGATTAATGTGTTTGATGGCTAAAGTATAAGCCAATATCTTTTATTGACCTGTGATGGGAGCATCATTTAGAGTTTCTTTATATTGGCTAAGACCCCCTTCACTCTTAGTTTGTCATTATTATTAACTTGTTCTATTGAAAGTCGAACAATATAGAAGAACAAGAGGAAGTCTCATGCCACTAATGCACACTTGTGCACTATTAATTTTATGAAGTTCCATAAAAGGTATACTTTCACTTACTTTTTATTGTTCTAATTTTTGTACAAGTTAATATTTAATTTCCTTTCAAACTAATCATTAGCGAACTTAAGATTTTTGCGGCTTTATTAATTTTCCATTTCCAAATTTCACCTTCACTTTCTCACATTTCTATCATTAATGTTTATAACAAAGCAATATATATGATGTTGCATAAGAAAAATACATCAATTCAAATTCTCTCAATTAAATCAATATTTTTTTGAAGTAACCACAAAACTAGTGCATCACACAAGATCAACACTAGTGTTAAATAATAATATTTATTTATCAGTCCAAATATGTTATTATATTATTATTGAACTTTAGTATAATATTTAGACTATTAGTAAATCTATTACTATATAGGGTTTGTTTGCTGGCCTACTAATGATGAAAAGGCTAACTTAGGCTATTCCCAAAATAAGAGATCCCTACTTTTACCTTACATATTACAGTTGTCCCAAATTTTCACCTTCAGTTTCTCACATTTCTATCATTAATATTTATAACAAATCAATATATATATATATATATGATGCTATAAAAGAAAAATACATCAATTCAAATTCTCTTAATCAAATTTGATGTAACCACAAAATCAATGCATCACACGAGGTATACACTAGTGTCAAATAATAATGGTGCCTGCTCTATCATAGAAGTATATTATTTTATGCATACACATGCTACAAAATGTTATTAGATCTATTTTGTTTGATGACTCTAATTTTTTTCAGTAAATATTTCATAAAAATTCTTATTGGTTCCTGTACACAAAAACTTCAAACAATTTTTAAAATCTTTGTGATTTAAACACTAATTCACCCTCTTGATGTGTTTGTTATATCACAATGCTCCATTGAAAATCTTTTCTTCAATAAAACCACTTAAGATCGGATTGACTTTAAAAAACTAATGTTATTGCTGCTTGTGAAAAATAGTGCCTGCCAGGAGAACAATTTGAATCGAACACGAGCTCTATAATAAATCTTAGAATCTGAGCAATAGCCCGGCTAAAATCCTAGCTGTGCTCTTCCCTGTATAGCCAGCCACATAAAATCATGCTTTAACTTGTTCATAATCTTGAACTTCAGAGACAATACAAGGTTAGAAACAACAAAAGGCTTCCTTGAACTTCTAACAAAACTGTAAGCGTCCGGTTGTCCCTAAAATCCTACATTGGTCTAAATCTAAGGGACATTATGAGAAGAAAGGAAAAGAAAACTGAAGTTGAGGTGGATATATTTGCTCCAGAAGTTGAACTTGAATCGCCAGGAAGAGTTGGGTTCATTCCCGGAGTTTGTCCAGCAACACCACTGCTGTAGGTCGGAGTATTCGTCGGCACATTCGAATTGTTCATAGCTGGTCTTGTCATTGGTGCATTTGTCCCTCCGGCAGTGCTACACATTGTAATAAATCATGCTGTTAGTCTGTGTAGGGCACCGAGCATACCTTAGTCATTGGGCAATGGAATCATTCTCTTGAACTTAGGAGAATATCAATTTCCTAAACCAATATGCTCTAAGCATTTTTCCATTTCATGAAGGAATCATGAAAAATCTGAAGGAAAATATTCATTCCTCTCTGGCTAGTACAGACCACTTATGTATGTGTCTGTGCATTTACCATATAAAATATAGGCAAATTATACTTCCTTTAAAGTTTAATTTAATTACATTCATACTCTTCAATTTTTTAAAAATATGAACTTACCTCCCTTATTTTTCTGTATCAGGGGAATAAATGTAGGTTTATATGAAAGGATAAAGGAGGTGAATATATATATATATATATATATATAAAAGAAGATTAGTACATATTTTTGAAAATAAAATGATATGAATGCAATTAGATAAACTTTGGAGAAAAAATGTAATTTGTCCAATAAATTTACCCTATTTCATGTGTCTCATTTGATTTTTTGTCCGTTAAAGAAATTTGATTTTCTTGTTCAACATGCCAAGTCAAGTATTGAGTTTAAGTACAAAATCCTAATTGAAATTGGGCCAAGATTACCATACCTTAAGTGAAAACTCAATAGGCTAAGGCCACACTACTCACGGTTTACCAATTATATTGGTACCCAATCTCCATGAGTGGTAACTTCTAGTGGGTTTTTGTTTTATTACAATCTTTCTTATTTTTGTTAATGCTTATTACACGTGTTTAACACAATGTTCCCATATTAATTTTTAGCCATTAGATTAATGACATAAACAGTATCACAGGTATTTGCAAAAAAATTAAATTATTTACAGAAAGAGGGCTAAAGAAGAATTTTTTAAGTTAATATTACTCCTTTTATTTTTTATTGCTTTAGATATCTAGTAAATTTCTTATAAATTCTTTTTGTCATGTGATTTTTATAACAAACAGTATTTTCCATTCAATTTTGTAGTGCAGCTTTATTTAACATGACAATATTTATAATTTTTTTAGAAACATTATAAATATGTAATAATTGATATGATTATTAAAATAAACAATAAATCATGATACAGAATTCCATATATAAATGTGTAATACCAATACATTATACATATAATTATAAATTGTTGAGATTAAAATATATCATTTATAATGCGTCCCGCCTTGTTTTTAACTTGTAATCAATAATCAATTGATCACGCCTGTATTGTTATGCATATCACTATTTCTAGGGTGAATATTAAAGCCTTGTCCACAAATTAATTTTAAATTAAGACTAAATTTACAACTAAGTAAAATATATATATATATATCTATATATATATATTATACAACTATTTAACCAAAGAGATATCGGTCCAAGCTGACAGAAAAGTTCCAGAATCTATTTGCAATTTCAAGATCTTTGAAATAACATTTAAAAATAAAACAGAAAGGGGCAAATGAAGAAAGGCACCAGTCAAATAGGTTGTAGAAGCTTCACCACAAGTCATGCCTGCATTTGTTAGCAAGTACATGTATCCACACATTGAATTTTTACTCGTGAAAGAAATCACCTTGATATTATTGAACTCAAGGTAATTAAGAGTAATTGAAGGAGGTGACCTTTTCATTTAAAACGGGATAATATGTTGAGATTGCGCAAAACAAGAGATATAATCCAAGAGTCTCAAACGCATTACAAGACTTTAAATTTTAATTTTCTCTCCATAATTTTTACGCTATCAATAAATAACAAAAAAATCACATTATTAAAATTTTTAGATGTGTAGAAAACAATGAGAGAACTCCATATATTCCAAAATAGACTTGCACTGACTTTATTAAAATATCACATACTATTTATGTGTCATTTTAAATATCTCATCATTTTCAAATTTTAATCTTATTTAAATATAAAAACACATCATATTAAAATTAAAAAATGATCACGAATTATAAGATTTTACCATTTTTAAGTGAATTTGATCTCTTTCTATAATCATTGAAAAAAATTATTTAATTCTTTTAAAATTAACTAATTAAATAAAATTAATTAATCATATAAAATTTATTATTTTTAAACCTTTATAAAATATAATTTATTTGAAATTATAATATTATATCATAATTTAAAAATATATTTATTATAATATAACATAATTTTTTTAATTTTTCGTGCACACTGAACTTGGGTCCTAACTTCACTTCAGGTGAAAAGAAAATATGAAGAAAAATTTTGAAATTTTAATACATTCTTTTGTTTGATTTAGATGAAAATATACCAAGGAAAAGTAAAAAAAAAATAAAATGTGTGACGATTGTTTCTCTTTACTTTTAAACTTAAAAAAAAAAAAATTCTCTTATTCTCTTCTAACTAGTTTTAAAATTTTTCTTTTCTCATCAATTTTCTACCAATCTAAACATTAGATAAAAATTTAATTAAAAATAGGAAAATTTTAACAATTTTAAAATTATAGACCAACATATAAATAAATGATAATATAATATTTAGAGATAAGGATTATGTACTTACATTAAAAAAAAAATCTTTATAATTAGGGAGGTCATTGTGTGGACCACTCGCAATACATTTCAGGCAAAGAAAAGAGTGAATATTCTACCCAAAAATGAAAGCGTGACACTCCCAATCGGGTGCTAAACGGACCGATCCATGCGGAGTGGACTTGATCTGCACGGATGCCAGCCTAAACGGACCGCATTTAAACAGACCAACTATTACTTGATCCAATTAGCAAAAAAAATGCAAATTGATCCGCTAGATCTGTTGACTTGAAGCTAATTTAACACTAAATTGATCGGTCCGTGCGGATTTGTATTGGTCCGCATAAATGCGAGCCTAAATGGACTTTGTCCGTTTAGACCCGTATTTAAACGGGTCAATTATTGTCTGATCCAATCCGCAAAAAAATACGAACTGATCCACTAGGCCCACGAACTTTTGATCCGTTTAGCACCCCTGCACACCCAACACACATAGACGTGTTGTGTGATCCTTCTGCATATATTTTGAGTCCCTTTATCGTTAACAAATAAATTTTTTTCTTTGACGAAAATAACATAAAATGTGTTTATCTTTTTTCATTCCGTAAGACAGTTAATAACAATGATAAATTTTTGTATATTAAACTAATAACTGACAAGAATTAATCTTTTTATTAGATAGAACAAAGATACCTATCATTCTTAGGACTTATTTAATATAAAAAAGAGATAATTGATTATAAAAATAATTGATTTTAACATAATTTATTTTTATTTAAATGATATATAAAAAAATATTTTTATTGTCAAAGTATTACGAATAATAATAAAATATATAAATTTTTATTAAATGCACAGTGAAATCTAATTGAAAAAGAAAAATGAAGTTGATTAATAATTTTTTCTATAATCTCAATTAAAATAAAAGTGATTTTTAATAAATTTAAATTTAATTAAAATAATTATTTATAATTCATTTTTAAAAATACACACAAAACATCTAAAAAAAATGTCTAAAATCAATGATTATTACATTTATAATTAATTATTAAGGATGACATGGGTTACACCAAATCATGCATTTAGAAGGTAGAAAAACTAGTCAAATGACAACCTACTAATCAGAGCTATGGTAACAAATCAATGACACTTTAACAAAGCTTTTGCTCAATGGAAGTCTCCTGCAAGATTGAGCTTCATGTTTTCTTCAAGTGACCACGGAACAACACTAAAATGTTAAAAAGGTTTTCTTTACTGTTCTCACTTGCTCTGGGTAAAGTGCATGTAGGCATTAACACAAAGTACTACAAAGTGTTGTGTTGGTAGTTCACCAAAGTTTATGACTTTTTCAAGTGAAAAGTGAATTTTAAAAAGAATATAAATAATAATCCAAATAAATTTAGTACGAAACTTTTTTTTAATAATCTTATATATATTACAACAATGAAAGGTGGGCTCCTAGACTTAAATATAAATAATTTTTTAATTTTTCATAATTTAAAATTCTGACCATTAATTTTTTTATAGATATGAATTTACTTTTTTCTATCATTTTTGTGTCATTTAAAAAAAGATAGACATATTCACATTTTTTATTATATATAAAAAAGTTTAAATCTTATTACAAATAAGAATTTTATATCCATCTCTTCAAATATTATAGAAACAAAAATCTTTAAATATTATAAAAAAAAAATCAAGGGTCTGTTTGAAAATTTGTTCTGTTTTTTTATTTTTAAAATTTATTTTTGAAAACAACTCAGAGTTATTTTCAAAAACACTTTTTAAAATAAGATTTCAGAATAAAATTTTTAAAACTGTTTTTAATATCAAACAGGTTTTTTTATTTTTATTTTAAAAACAGTAGTAAAATAGTATATTATTTTTAAAAACAAAAACCAAACAGCCCCAGATCTTTTTTAACCCCGTCTCCTGTTTTGTAACACAGAAATACACCGGATTAGATTCCCGTATCTTTGCATCCGATACTCACTGTACCTGCACTGCTCACTCTAAGACAGCAAAGTACGATGAAAAGGAACCTGAGCCATTGGATGAACTGTGTAAACTGTGTCACGGATTCCTTTTTGAATGGCCATTATTGTAGTTCAATTGTAGTATCGTACGACAAATTTGAGTAAACCAAGAATTTGAAAACACTGAAACGGTGCTTTCAGTTTCATGCTAGAACAGACAAATCCTATTAACTCGGTACACCCATAGGTGCCATATTTGAGACACGTGTCAAATACCGCCCCCCCCCCCCCACAAAACAAAAGTCAATACCCAACCATGAGAGTTGTGTTCACATTCATCACATCCGCACCAGCTATTTCTCTCTCTATACCTTTCTCTTTCTAACCTATGCTTCCCTCTCCTTACTTGTTCCCCACAACAAAACACAACATAATGGAGGTTTCTAGCAGTGTTTTTCTCTCAATCTCAAGCTCTTTTATGTCCAATGGCTGATAATGTTTTCTTTAGCAAGCCTTTGTGCCCAACAAAGAAAACAAAAGGAGCCCAAGAGGAAAAAAAAAAAGAAGAAGAAACAAACCAAACACTATACATTATAAGAATCCATTTGCTTCAACATCAAGGAACAGAAAATGATTTTCTAACCGTAAAAAAAGGGTCACAAAGCTCACTAAAATGCAACCCTACTGTAGCATTCACTTCAAGAATAAGCATTATAAACAAAATAGTGAAATTTCATTAAGAAATACTGAAACATAGCTTACCTAGCAGAAGATGGGTACACACAAGATCCATAGCCTGCACAAACAAAACAAAACAAAAAGCAAATTAACAAGATGAAATCAAAATGGCCATAACCAAGAATGTTTACAATACAACGCAGTAAACAAAACAAAAATTTCAGAAAAAAGAAAGCATGAAACAATAAAGAGAAGAAAGGACAAAATAGTGATACTGGGATCAGTTTGGGCAATGGTGGCAGTGCCAGAAAAATCACAAGAGCCAGGTGCTCTGGCCTGTCGCTGATAGAAGCTATTGAAGGCAAAGGAAGCATGAGCTTCAATGGAGTTTGGTAGGAAACAAAGGCCATCAGATTGAAGAGGAATGCAATCAGCACCAGCTCCACATGCATAATCCAAAGCTGTTTGAAGTGCCTGCTGGCTAGCATCACTCCTCGCTACGCACCAGCTTCCTGCTTCTGCAGCCACTCTCATATTCTCGTTTCCGAATGCTGTAATGATAATGGATATTAATACTAATAAAGGAACAAGCTTTGCTGCCATGGAAGAAAGTGTTATAAGGTAGGTGGAGTGTGATGGACTGATTATGCTTAGTTGGTAAAGGACGAGAGAGAAGCAAGTGCCTACAGGAAAAGGGGAAAATATTTCGGTCAAGGTGAAAGGCAGGCTTCTAGCCAGGCTCTTTTTGCTCTATTTCCTCTCTTTCCCATTCCTCTTTTTGTCTTTAGCGGCGTTACTAATAGTGAGCGTGTACAATACGTATACACTATACAGTACATTGACAAGGGTAGGTAATAAATATATATATTTATATATAAATAAAAGAATGATTAACAGCGAGGGAGTGGATATTAATATTCTCTGTTCCTTTAATTTTAAAAAAGAAAGAGAATTAATAATTAAAAAATATTTTCATCTTTAAAAGATATTATTTGTTTTAATTTCATTATTAGATATGTTAATTTAAATCAATTGAACTATACTGTCAATCATCCCTTAAATTAGTAATAAAAAAAATTGATATGACTTAATAAAGTTATCATCTATATATTAAAATATGATATAAAAAATTAGATGAATTAAGTTTTTTAAATTTAAATAAATTAATTCTAGATTTATAAAAAAAATTGCCTCAGAAAATTTTTATCTTATGGACTTTTTTTCTCTTTTTTAAATAGTAATATAAAGTGCATAAAAAATTTATTTCTTTTTTTTTTCAAAGACTTTGTTTTTCAAAAGAATTAATTCATGAAAAATTAAAAAAAATTATAAAAACATATAGAATCACAAAAGTAAATCCAAAATCTTGTGTTTTATAAAAAAAGTTTTAGGGTTTCTAGTGGATTAATTCTTTTAAAGACAATGTCCGTGAAAAGGGGAAAAAAGAGAATTTTTTTTCATGTATTTTATTTTATTAGTTGAAAAAGAAAAGAAAAAGGTAAGTCTATTCAGTGAAAGTTTTATGAGTCTAGTTTTTTTATGGATTCAGGGTTAGCTTATTTAAATTAAAAAAAATTAATTTATTTAATTTTTATATCATATTTTAACGTACAAATGGCAATTTTATTAACTCATGTTATCTTCTTTTTTGTTACTAATTTAATAGATAATTAAAATTTAATAGTATGATCTAATTTATTCAAATTAAAACATTTAATGATGAAATCAAGAAAGTTTATCTCTATCTAAAGCAATCGAGAAAGTTGATATTTTTCAAGAATTAAAAAATTAAATTATTATTATGCGTATTTTCTAGTACGACGTAAAATAGGTTGATAAAAGCTTAGCAGTAAATGAGTCCAAATAAGAAAAGTCTAATCTACCCCAAAGCTAAGATCGCTCAAGAGTATCAAATCGTCGGCTACAAGCTTAAAGCATAAAATGAGGCAAAGGCCCCAACTCGCTAAGGAATAAGCCCCGGCTTACATAGTCAACAATTCACCTTATGCGAGCTCACACCACCAAATACGAGCTTGGGAGTTCGACATCGTTGGCCAAAGACCAGCAACAACCCCAGATCAGAAGTCTCGGCTTATGAGACGCGGCATCTCGCCCAACCAGAACCTCGCTAAGGGGTGAACCTGAAACAGGCACCCTCTCATACTCAATTTGTGGGGTTGGTTTGCAAGAAGCAGCTAGCAAGGGCCCACACGCAAAAAGCAATCTACAGAAGCCATACTTGCCACATACAATTATTATTTAATGTAACAGAAATGCAACTTGTGTAATTACACTTGTAACCTCCCAACCTCTATAAATAGGATGAGAGATTATTGTAAGTTAAGCTGGAGAACACATACTAAAACTTTATAGAAATTTCATTAGATAAATAAAGTAATATCGTGGACATAGGGACCAGTGCTATCTGGTTTTAGCTTAAACATGTTAAAAATCTTCTAGTCTTGATCTAGTTCTTCCTCCTTCTTCTTGGCTTTAGCTGTTTTCTTGTTTTTCTCAATCGGATTGTAGCTTGGGGATATAAGAACAATTCCTATTAATTGGGATTTGGGGCTTAACAAATTTTACCGTCAATATTTTGTCGCTAGAAGGAAGGCCCATTTGCTTCCTGATTATCTTTTCTGCTCAGCAACAATGGCTAGAGGAAAAACCTTCAAAAGCTCAAACACTCCAGTTGATTAGCCAGCAGATGCTCTCGTTAATGGTATCACTGTTGGTTTGCCCTCAGAAACTCACCGCCAGCCTGCTGCTGCTCATGGAGCCAATTAGGTGAAGATAGGTCACCAACTCCAGCAAATGTTTAAGAATACGTAAGAGAGTTGGTGGATGCAGTTAAAGTGCTGATGTAAGCACAAACCTTGGGTGCACAAAAATAGGTTGAGATCATTACGCAACTTTAGCAGTTATATGAAAGAGCCCAGAAGGGAAAGTCTATCAGACAGACGCATAAGTGCTCTAACTCAGTTCACTCGACCAATCAGTTAACGAGGTCCAGAGCTCACCAGACACACGAGAATTGTGATAGTCAACGATGTGGGGGCTTACATCAAGCTAAAAGTTCAAACAAGTCCAACGAAGAAAATACTTTGGGTCGCTTCCTCTGTGACCTGGAGATAAAAGAATTGTTTGAGAGGCTAAAGCAACTAGAGGAATGCCCTTGAGCTTAAGATGATCAAGCTCGCGATGAGGGTAGCTCGCCACTCTCTAAAGAAATTGAAGCATAGCCTCTCTCTCTCACAAACTTAAAGTTCCCACAATTTCGTTGTACGATGAGAACAGCGACCTATCCGACCAGCTAGATGCATTCAATGTCCAAATGGACCTTCAAACAATTGACCCTTAGGTTAAATGTCATGTCTTTCAACTACATTAGGAGACATACCTTAAGCATGATTTAGAAGCCTCCTAACTCGCAGCATTACTAGTTAGGAAGAGTGCCAAAAGAAATTCATCAATTAGTATTGAGTGTTGAAAAAATAGCTCGCACTTCCTTGCCATCTCGCGATGATCTTTCAGCATAAGCATGAATCACTGAAGGATTACATAATCAAGTTTAGGCATAAGGCTGTTGGGTTTCAATATAGCAATCACAGCAAAAAATTAAAATTTTTTTGGAAACCCACCAAGGATCCATGTGCAAAACATAAATAAGTTAATTAAGATAATACCTTATTGCGTTGCGTTTAGGGCAGAATGCAACAACACAGGTTTCCTCTCCTTATGGTGTTGCGATTTGATGCAGCTTGCAGCAACATAGATTTCATCTCCTTAATGATACGGCTAGATGTGATGTTGCGGTTTGGTGTAGCAAAATCACTAACACAGATTGACAAATCTATGTCTCTACGGTATTCACACACGAGGAAGACAAAACTCTAATCTACCAGATGGAATAGCCTCACACATACTGTGCCTCTACTAGGAAACACCTCTCTATCTTTTTAAGATCTCTTAATGATTTTTCTGAAAAAGAACTATTTCTATTTGGCTGCCTCACTAATCCCTAAACATTATATTTATAACTCTAGGGTTTAGTGAGAAAA
>JANHAO010001458.1:0-32892 GCA_026873985.1 Saraca asoca
CACTTTAGAAAGAATTAACAAAGATACATAGAAACAAGGACTTATTTAAAAGAAATAACTCTCATACTTCAATAATTCAAGTCTATGAACATCAAGATAACTCTATTTTCATAGAGTTATCAGGATCCACCAAAATCAAAATTTGAATACCCAATCAACTCTATATGGTCAAAATATATGTAAGTAAGCATATAATCCTTAGTTCCTTACAAATATCTCATCACTTTCTCTTTCTAATCTACTATTCTGGGATTACTCTGATATCTGCTAAGCATTTCTGCTACATATGATATATCAGGTTTAATGCAAACTTACACATACATCAAACTTCCCACTGCATATACATAAAGTAAATTTTTTATCTACTCATTTTCCAAATCATTATGTGAGTATTGATCTTGATTGAATTTGTCTCCTTGCAACTATAGGAGAACAATTTTGCATTTTCAATCTTTTCAAAACCTTTTCAATGTATGCCTTTTGAGATAAACCTAATGTTCTTAATAATCTCTCTATGAATCTCTAAGCTAATGACATAAGAGGCTTCACCTAAATCTTTCATTTCAAAGTTTTGAGAAAGAAAATGCAAGCAAAATATTGTTAACATAGAAGACTAAGAAAATGAATTTACTCCCACTAACTTTAAGGTATATACATTGATCCATAATATTTTTTGTAAACCTTAAGACTTCTTTAATTTGCAAATCAAAAAACCTTCAAGCTAACTCATGTATACTGCTTCTTCCATGTGTATACTATGCCATTACACTTCATTGGCACTTTTCCATCCTTCTTCCAATTAGGAATGTCTTTTCTATTTTTCTTATTCCCCTTTCCATGAGTGACTAGATTAGCACTTTCAGATTTTACATCTAATTTCTCATATTTTAACATTTCTTCCTCTTGAACACACATAGTCAGCAGTTCATTAAAGACTAATTTTTCTTATGTGTGTTATAATATCTCAAAAAGGCTATATTCTCTTTGAAGAGAATTTAACACAAGATGATCAAGAAAGGAGTTAGAAATCTCCACTTTAAGGACTTAAATTTAGCAGCAATGTCTCTCATTTTCATAATGCTTATGCATACCCTTAGAATTGTCAAATTTTATGCCTAAAAGTTTCTTCATTAAGGTGCTAGTCAATGCCTTATCAGAGGTCACAAATTGATCCTCAATGGCTTTTATGAAATCTTTAACCTTATTACATTCGGGGAACTAAGCCCCTAATACTCTTACTCACATAAGTCTTGACAAGCATTAATCTTTTATATTTCCCCCAATTTTCATATAGAGAAATCTCTTCAAATGTACTTGATTCCATGGGGATTAGAGGTTCATCCATATAGAGCACCAGGTCAGGGTCCATGCCCCAAGTGTCAAAAGAACATTTTCCTTTTAGTCAGAAAAATTATCACCACTAAACATTGGGATATGAGATGCATCATCAACAAGGCAAAATAAATTACATGCTATAAGCAATTGACCAAAATTTTGAATAAACCAATGTTATATTCAATAGTAAATTCTACCTTTCCTATAGGTAGAGACAACTTTATGAATTCACTGATTATCTTTATTAATAATTATTGAATCAATCATTCTAAAAGTAAATATTTCTTACTTGTGAGTATCGAAATAAATTTAATTGAATATCATATTCTAGTTAATTTTTTTTAAAAAAAATAACTATCTTCTTGTAGAACCAAACGATTATTTTTTATAAATCAATTCAATATTAAATGTCGCTTAACCATATATGATCTTGAAAAGGCTATAATATATTCTTGATGACTGAAGATGTTGTGGACATGAAAGTGATCTAACTCCATCTACCATTTGGATGTAGTGCCTGTGAGGCTATCTTGAAAGAAGTAAATGAGTCATTTATTTATCATATAGTGTGTGCAAACTATCATGATAAGCTTAAAATGATATCTTTAATATCAACTAATTTTTCATGTTGATAAATTTTACTATATATTATACATAGAATTTATATTCAAATAATGTGAAGAATTATATTACATGAGTTAAGAAATTAAATTTCTAAAATCTTCATAATCACATTTTAATGAATTATACTTATCTGAGCAAATTGAATAATTCAAAGAAAAAATATGGAAATATAAGTTATGCATTCATATGATAAAAATTTATCTATCATGTCCAAAATACATTATCATAAGAAAACAGTCTTACTTAAATATATTTAAGAAAAACTCATTTTCTCACCATGTAACAATAATAATGAAAAGAATATTGAAGCAGCATGCCATGGAAAATGGCTCTGATACCACTAATGTAAGCAAATAAAGTCAAATTATATATGTAACGGAATTAACTTACATACCTCTAACTATTGTCGATCAAGTATTGTTGCGCGAAACTTGTAAAAACCTTTAATTGCGAAAAGTGTCTTTCTTTTAGTCTATGCCTATAATCTTAATGCCTTGCTTTCATTTGATGGTTTTAGCTTATCATAGGCTACACATTTATAGGCTAGGCTTGGGACCTTTTTCTAAAGTATCTCCTTGATTTTGCATCCTACCATCAAGAAAACAATTTAATTTTAGATAAATATAACTAGATTTTATCTTTTAATTTTCACCTTATACATGTATATATTTATCAAATTAATTGTACATGTATTCTTAAATACATGAACATGTATGTGCATATATACAGAAGCACTTAAATGTAGGAAATACATGTATCTAAAGGTTTTTAATATATGGGTCATATTAAGTTAATTACAATATTTATTCTTAAATAAATGAACATGTAATGTGGGAAATACATGTATCTAAAGGTTCTTAACATATGGGTCACATTAAGTTAATTACAACATATATATCTTATTTATAACAAACATAATTGTATCAGTAGCAACTGTTGCATTTCAAACTTTAAATTATCTCAAGAAAAGGTCTAGTTGCATTCCAAACCCAATATAGGATAGTTTTATGATTGGGACATTTTTTGTCTTTCATAAAAGTAATTGCATTGTGCCTAATAATGAAAGCCTAAAGACATACATTTTGATCCTAAGAGCTCTTTCAAAATAGACAAGGGAGTTGAACTCTACATCAATAGCAGAAAATTAACAAAAATTTTAGCTTTATATCAATAGTTGTAAATTGTATATGGAAAAGGAACACATTATGAAAAAATGGGCTCATAGAAAAAAAAATCAATAACAAGTTGCAAGTAAATATTTTTGCCTTTGGAAACACTTATGGAGCAAAAAGAAATAATAAACAAAATAGAAAACATAAGAAGTGAAAAGTAAGGGCAATTAGATTAGCAATTTATGTGTTGTCATCCAAACTTGTGCTAAAATCTAATTATATAAACATTCACTATATATAATTGAATTGGAAAAAAATCCTTGCTAGAAAGTTAAATACTAATATATAAGTAGAATTCACTAATTATCATATCCACAGAAGAAAAATTTTAGTTGTCTTTACTTAGAAAACTATGAGAGGACAAAACAACATTAGATAAAACGTGGTAAAACTTACTAAATGTATCCAGATAGAAATTTATTTCTTTCAACTCTTTAAATATTAGGTGTGTCTTGAAACAACTTTAGGTAATGAGTTGTTCAGAGAAAAATTGAGTACACTTGAATTAGTGGCATTCTTTATAAAAGCATTCATTTGACATTTATTCTATATTTTAAGAGTTATACTAATTTTTACATATTATGAAGCCACCTATTATAGTTACAATGTAGCTTTTTTGAAAAGTAATTTGAATTGAATCATTAAGCTAAAATATGTGTTGAATAGTAGTTCATAGCATAAACAACAATTATAGGCTTTGACTATATTATGTAATTGTGTTGAATAAGATCCATTAAGCATAGATATCTAGGAATTCTAATCCCATATATTAGATTGGATTCCACTAAATTAAATGAATAAGTTGGGAGCCTTGTAAATCCCATTCAAAATAAGAATACAAATGATATACACACAATAATAAAAGATGCAACTAAATTTATTACATTCACACACACACACATATTAACACAAACCTACAAAAAGTTTGTGACAAGGTGTCAAATTCTTGGATAATTAATTGGATATTGAGTAAATTGATACACAATTCAAATTAATGGCTATGATCAAATCATATTCTTAAATATGAAGAAATATTAAATTACAATACATAATACTCCTAAATATTGTGTGAATTGAATTTTCAATCTACAAATGATTTCATATTTAATTTTTATAATTAATTAAATATTTATTTATTTTTGAAAATTAAAATTAATTAATAATGATATCAAAATTTTGATTGACTCAAACAAAAGAAATGGATTGATAGTCTCGAATCAAATAATATAAATATTTAATTTGGTATAAAAAAATTGGTTCTCAGAGTAGATTGATTGATAATAAGAGTTTGTAAAAATTAGTTATTTAAGAAAATAATTGGCATAATATTTAGCACGTGATAACATAAAATAATAAATTTTTATATTTTTATAAATTGAATTAATTTAAAAATATTGGTAATAAAATTTTGTCATATAAATTAATTATTCAAATATGACTTTATTCTATTATAACTAATTATATATATATTGTTGTTAAAGAGGAAAAAATTTTATTTTAATTAAATATATTTAATTATAACTTAATTCGAAAGAAATGTAAAATCATACGATATAATATTCTTAAATTATTGTGTACATTAAAATTTTAATTTTCAAATTATTCAATATTTAATTTCTATAACTAATTATCATAATTAATATTACATTTAATTATTTTTCAAAAATAAAATTAATTAATTGTTAAGAAGTCAAAATTTTGATTAAACTTGAAACAAAAGAAACCAAAGTTTATTGAGGGAATGAATTAGTATACAAATTTAATTTGATGTAATAAAATTGCTTTTTAAAGTAAATTGATTGGTTATAAAAATTCTTCCACCAAAATATTATTTTAAAAAATAATTAACAAAACAACTTATGATAATATAAAATAATAAATTAAATTAAAATCTTCATAAATTAGTTTAAATAAAATATTTTATAATAATATGATTGATTACATTTTTTAATTAATATTACACTTAATTGTATTTATTACAATAAATAATAAATTAATTATAATTATTGGAAGATAGTTAGATGTTTAGGGGGAAAAAGGAGAATGGATTGAGTAGAATCACACATTATACAGACTCTTTCATGTTACAGTTGTAGATGAATGATGAGAGATAGATGATTAGATTATAAATATTAGAAAAATGGATAAATGACGACACTAAGTAAAATTAGTAACATGCTTTTTTACAGTGTCACGTATCTCTTTTCCTTTGCTTTTATATATTAGAAGTAGAACATAAGTAATGTGGTAAAGCAACATTATAATATTGTGATAACTTATTTAAAAAATTTATAAAAAATGATGTAATTAAATAAAATGATTAGTTAAATGAATAATTAATGTTAATCTCAAAATTGTGTATAGTTTAAAGGTTTAACTTCAAATGTTTAAAACTAAGACAATTTATTCAACTCAAAGTTCAATGGTTTTTTTAATTTTTTCTGATAAAAAATTTCACAAGACTAATTTCCAGACGGCACCGTATCCGTGCATGCGACACCAAAAACCCTAAGCGCACCGCACACCCAATTCGTCCCCCTTCTGCGCACCTTGGCATCCAAACCTCGCTTTGCTCTCGCTAATCTCTTTAGCCTCTGCAACTCGGGCGAGAACAAACAAACAAAAAAAACTTTAAAAAAAAAAAAGAGAGAGAAAGTACACACATTCATAGATATTTTATAGAGAGAGAAAGTGAGCAAGAATTTAGATAGAGAAGGTGCAGAGGATTATGGGAAGCAGCTTCCTCTCTCCACCTCCGAAGAGGCGTTCAAGATCGTATCCTGCTCCTGTTATGGCTGACCCCAACCCGTATTTCTCAAACGGATCCTACAATAAGCGCTCCAAGCCGCCACCGCCACCCCTCAGCATCCCACCGGGTCACGTTGCCTTTCGCCTGCTTTGCCACGCTTCCCGAATAGGCGGTGTTATTGGCAAGTCCGGCGCCATCATTAGGAACCTCCAGCAAGTTACTGGGGCCAAGATCCGAGTCGAGGATGCCCCGCCGGAAACGCCAGACCGGGTCGTTGTTGTGATTGCTCCTAGCGCTCTCAGTGGGAAAGTAGTGCTGAAAAATCCAAACTTGGGTCAGAATGTAGATGCCAAGACGGTTGAGCAGAATGAGGATAGTGAATGGGTTGAGGTTTCTAAGGCACAGGAAGCGTTGGTGAAGGTTTTTGAGAGGATTCTGGATGTTGCGGCAGAGACTGATGGTATTGAAGTTGGGGATGGGGTAGTGTCGTGCAGGCTACTAGCAGATACAGCACAGATTGGGTCGGTTATTGGGAAGGGAGGGAAAGTGGTTGCAAAGATTAGGAAGGATACTGGATGTAAAATTAGGGTTTTGACTGACAAATTGCCGGCTTGTACAACCTCTTCTGACGAAATGATTGAGGTAAGAATGTGAATACTATTCCGTTTCTGTATATTGTGAATTTGAAATTCATCAGGAGAATTTAACTGGAGACAATGGATTGTTGGTTCTAATTGCTATGTAGTGCTTATGTAATTCTGTGTCATTGGCATTGAGGTTTAGAGTTGTGCCTCGACAATATGATTATGCAAAGGAATCTGTTTGGTCTGTTTCTAGTACTAAAATTATCTTTTTCTTGGATTTCTAGGATATTCTATCTACAGAATTGATGATTGGGATTTTAGGAAATTTAATTTATAGAGTTATTCTATGAGGCATGGATATTGCTTGTGTATCCAAGTTGAACCTGTATACGTGAAAAAGACGCTTTCAATGTAATCCTCTTTGTCCTAAGGAAAGATAAAGATGCTTTCATATTGTTGCAGATAGAAGGCAATGTGTCAGCTGTAAAAAAGGCACTTGTTGCTGTTACTCGCTGTCTTCAAGATTGTTCTCTGGCTGATAGAACAAAGATGACTGGAAGCAAACCTTTTGAAATGGTTCAGCATGAAACAATAGCTGCAGTTCCACGTGAGACTCTACCTGATCTCCGTGTAGATCATCTTCCACAGAGGAGTTCTGTTCTGTCTACTGTTCCGAACAGCTCTAACAGCTATGTCCCAGGAGTTCATTCATTGTCAACTGAGGTGAATAGAGCCTCAAGCTTGGATCCTAAAGCATTTCAGCAGGAAGTTAGCTTTCGGATTCTTTGCTCCAATGATAAGGTTGGTGGTGTAATTGGAAAGGGTGGCAGTATTGTTAGAGCCCTTCAAAACGAGACAGGTGCTAGTATAGCTGTTGGTCCTTCAATAGCTGAGTGTGAGGACCGACTAATTACTGTTACTGCATCAGAGGTTGGTTATGCCTGATCATTGTTTATATTATTATATTATTATTACTATCACTATCTTATTTGACTTTATTTTTTTTGGTGGTGTGCGGTGGCTTTGTTTGTGCAGAATCCTGAATCAAGATACTCCCCAGCACAGAAGGCTGTTGTCCTTGTTTTCTCCAGATCTGTTGAGGCAGGTGTTGAGAAGGGGCTTGACTCAAAATCTAACAAAGGGGCATCTGTTACCGCACGACTTGTTGTACAATCTAACCAAGTCGGTTGTTTGTTAGGAAAAGGAGGTGCGATAGTTTCAGACATGCGGAAGGCAAGTGGGGTTAGCATAAGAATAATTGGGACTGACCATGTTCCAAAGTGTGCATCAGATAAAGATCAAGTGGTGCAGGTGGGAGATGACTCTATTTGTTTATACATATAAAGGATGGTGAAGGGTGTGCCTTTGTTTGGGGAAAAAAACTGCTTGTCAATTTGTGTGGTTTGCGACTAAAACAAATCTTTGGGCCTGTTTGGTAACTGTTTTTAAAAACAGAAAACTGTTGATAAATATTAGACTGATACTGTTTTCTGTTTTTAAAAACAGTAGACTGATACTGTTTTTAAAACAAAAAAACCTGTTTGGTAAAACTGTTTTTTAAAAATTTTGTTTTGAAATCCTGTTTTAAAAACTATTTTTGAAAACAACTCTGAACTGTTTTCAAAAATAATTTTTAAAAACAGAAAAACAGAACAAGTTTCCAAACAGGCCCTTTGTCACCTAGACTAAAGAATAATTTTCTCAATAATTATTGTAATTATTTTTTGGTCATAGCTACACTTGTGTTTATCCTGCAAAATAGTCCACCTGTATTTTGTGGAAGTTGATATCCTTTTTTAATATTTATGCCCCCATTTTTGTCACTTAAAAACTGCATAACGTTATTGTCCCTATGCACACCATTGTTCTCCTTTTGTATGCCCAGTGGTTTGATAATAAAATGGTTGCAGCTTGTGTTTCTTTTTTTTTTTTTTTTTCTCTTTCATTTGAGATAGAGAAACAGAGGGGTCGCGAAAAAATATAAGAAAGTAAAAAGAAAGTCTTACCTCTTTTAATATACCTTTGGCCAGGTAGCTATCTAGAAGATAGAAGTTGCTTCTCCTGTTTTTGATTTCAGCAATATGTTTATGAGATAGTAGTAGTTATACAGCAGCTTGCTTTTCATGTTGTTGTTTAAGCTTTTACTATATGTTTATCCTATTTCTCTCCTTTAGATATCAGGTGAGTTTTCAAACGTGCAAGATGCATTGTACAATGCAACTGGTAGGCTGCGAGATAATTTTTTTGCCAGCATGCAGAACAGTGCTGGAACAAGGAGCGTTACTTCTGTATTAGCTGATACCAGTCCCTACAGTAGAATGAGAGAGCCTGTTCCTGTTGGAGGCCAGCCAACAATTGATGTTCCCCATAATCTAAGTAGACATAATTCATCTCAAAGCATGGATCATATTGGACTTTCTCGGAATTTGGATCGTCCTACTTCACCAGGTTTATGGGCACCAAAGGTGTGTATCTCTTTCTCCTGCCTAACGCTTTGCCTCTACGTGTTTTCCTTTATTTACGCAAGTTAATTTGATTGCAGATGCTTGGTGGGATTAATTCAAGAGGCATTAATGATATTGGAAGGGGATTGACTTCTCTAAAAGGTGGCTTAGAACTTGGAAGGTTGGTAATGTGCAAACCAATGCATCAGACTTGTTTATATGCTTTGTTATAATTTGATATGAAAGGAACTCTATTCCCCCTGGACTTCGCATTCCCGTGGCTAATTATTATACTTCACAAGCATCCACTATTTGATTTTAAATTGACCTTTCTTGAACCATTGCTCTTATTTGAATTCTACGTTTGGATAGAAGTTGCAGCTACTATAGTTCAGTTTCTGCAGAAGTAGTTTATTACTAATGCATTTAAAAAGGTGCAAAATCTGTGAGTTTTTAATCACCTTTTTTTTATACTGTAATCATTTTGTCTGCAGTGGAAGCAAAACTGCCATTGTGACTAATACAACTGTGGAAATTGTGGTTCCTGATAACGTTATTGGCTCTGTATATGGTGAAAATGGCAGCAATTTGGCTCGTCTGAGACAGGTAGACAAACTCACTAAAGCACAACTATATTTTTTTTTTTTTTGTTTAGTTGCTCACTACCTACTCATCTTACTTCTTTTGAACCTTTGTTTAAGATCACTAACTAGAGTTCATAATTGGTTATTTATTCCAATGTCTGTTAAAAGAGAGAAACTAATCAATAATGCTGATATATTAAGTAAAGTTGTATGCAAACATTAGGTGTCATTAGACAGCAATGTTGCATGAATGCGTTGTGTACATATCATTCTTTTCCATGTTTAGAAAAAAAAATTCCGTGGCATTGTTAACTTGTAACTGCAAACATATTGTGGAAACTTATTATCTTCCCCCTTTTGACTTGTTAATTATATTATCCATCAGATATCAGGTGCCAAGGTTATTGTTCACGAGCCTCGCCCTGGAACAAATGACAGGACCATTGTCATATCCGGTACACCTGACGAAACCCAAGCAGCACAGAGTCTCCTTCAAGCATTTATTCTCACAGGATCATCATGATAAATCACCTAAATTAAGCCACATACACATAGATTCAGTTTGTTGTTTGTCTTGGTTTAGCTCTTAGTTTTTTTTTTTTTTTTATTAATCATTTCTTTTCTTTTTCCCCACCTCAAATATTGTACATTACAAAGGAAGTTTGTAGCCCCTGTATTATGCCCAGTGAGTCCATTGGGATGAATTATTTTGGAACTGATGCTCTAGTGTACGATTCAATGCCAAAAGCTCTTTAATTCTTAAGGAAAAACGCCAAAATGCCTTTCATTCATTTGACCCTGTTCATCTCTTACTACATGACTTGCACATATTACACACAACATTAAATAACATTAATATGTTTTTTTTATTCATATGGATTACAATTTAAGTTAAACTAAGAAATATTTTTCTATATATCTAGTTACAATAGTACTTCTACTCTCAAATAGTAATTCAAGTCACTTATTTTTGCCGTAATTGAAAGTTCTACATTTTTAAAGATATCGAAATTTGACAGAGACTGTATTTATTGGGTGAGAATATTAGTATAGTTGTGAAGGTATGAGAGTGAGATTGGCATTAGGTTCATTTCAAAACTACTTAGTTGTGGAACAGTGAAAATGCCATCTAAGCTTGAACAATTGCATCAGTTTTCATAACTGCAGCATCAGGGTTGTGTGGGATTAAGCGTTATTTCCACGTTATCAATATCTTGGACTCCTTGCAGCAGTAGTTCAGCATCATGTGCCCACTACTTTCCTCTTTTTGGCTGCTCATAGTGTCCCAACAAGTGCTTCCAATATAATTGCGCATTGATCATCATTAAATAGTGTGCCAAACAATAGAATCCTTTCTTTGTTCACAGCAATTGGTAAAACTGAACGATAGTAGTAAAGATTGTAGTAAAACTGAACGATAGTATAGAAATATTATCTTTTGTTTTTTAAAATACACTATCTTCTATTGCAGAAAAAGAGACAGAGAGAAAGAAAGAGAAAAAAAAAAAACGTTTGTGTTATCTTTTAATCAAATATAGGAAAAACCTGGCTTTTGATATGATAAAATTTAAAGGAAGGTAAATATAATTCTAATATTAAAGAGCATGATTATAATTGTGTAATATTAATATGCGAATCTAACATGAGATTAACCCATAGTTAATGTGAATCTAATATCAATGCATAAACTATAAGGGGTATCACATCTCTCCGATAAGAAAAAGTATAACATATCAGTTTATAATTGACTCCACCTATTACATAATACAAACCTAAGAGTTTCTCCTATCACCCTGTCAACTTTCATTTCCAAAGGTTAGCAGTTACATCAGATCCAGAGTAGAAAAAAAGAATGGTAGAATAATTCAATGAACAAGAAATGAAGATCTCGATCCATAATTGATGGCTCAAATTCCCTAAACATGATCTAGATCCATAGGAATAGGATATATTTTTCAATCTCATGATCTAAGTCCATAAAAGAAGAATTAGATGTGTGAATAAGAAACCATTACCTTGTAAGAATCATCAGTCTGGAATTTGCCGAGCCTCTTGATCTTCCACATACCTCTGGCCTTCATCAAGTTTATATTCAAGCTGAAGCTATAGCTTTTCGCTGGTTGTCGGAGGATTGGGAATTCAAAAGGATTTGATTTGGAGAAAGCTGTGATGTAAATACCGTCTGGGTCCCATAGAAAAGTGAAACACATCTTGGGGAGTTTCATGTGTGAAGATGCGACTTTGCCTCATGCATACTCCAAAGTGTTCCAGAAATCTTAATCACAGAACTGTTGTAATATTACTTGATAAGAAAAATTAGTGAATTATTTAGTTATATATTTGACAAGGGTTGTTCTAAGTAAATAGCGTAAAGTCTTAAAGCATTAAAGAAACAAGTGAATGTTTACAAGGTACTATAAAATTAAGAGATACGCTTTCATGCTAATGGATGCAGTAATTATAAATTAGACAAATTACACTTATTTTTTCTGAAATTTAATTTAATTACATTCACAATTTACCTCTTATTCTCCCGTTGTTAAAAAATAAGACAGATAATGATTTTTTTTTTGAATAAAAAGGTACTAATGTGATTATGTTAAATATTAAGGCAAGTGAATATAATTTGTTCTTATAAGTTTTATCAAAAAATAAATTTACTTATTGAAATTCAATAAAAAGAGATAATTTTATTTTTAAATTTCTTGGGATGAAACGTTAGTTGATATTACAACTTATTATACCTTGATTATGCATAAAATTCATATAAAATTTACAAAAGAAAAAAAAAGGAGGTCTTGCACAGAGTGCCTGTGAAACCGTTATCCCAAAGATTAAAATCTCCACAGAGCATTGAACATGTTTTCTTAAAAGCATCTATGGCCTCAGAAGGTGAAATACTTTTTGCACACGCCACGCACCCGCCCTTACAAAAAGGCTACTGAATTTGATTTATATAGTGTAAATAGTTGAATTCTTGCTGTCTGCCTTCATTTCACATGGATTTCGATTTCTTTAGTGAGTGTTAAAACAAATTGATCCAAGATACCAAAATGGAGTCAGATTCAACAGGTGAATGGTGAAAAGAATCAATTCCTGATGACATAACGCCGTAGCCAGAGATCATACATGACCATATGAAACGCATCTAATCTGACCGGAGGCGTATTCCACATGAAATGCTTCTGAACCTAAGTACAGAATCAGGAGATCGAATTAGCTACAGAAAATATATTTCCAAAATTTAGTTACGAGTGATGCAATGCAGGACATTCCCAAGGGAGTGTACAAGATGTTATAGCTGGGTGACAGTTGCAAAAGGTTATCGTCTAGTTAGGAAGGGGTATTCCTCTATATGTTATTACTGCAAAAATAAACTGGAAGCAAATTCTTTAAAAAAAAACTATGTTCAGGTGGTATAAGTTGTCTAATTACTTGAACTCTGCATGTGATATTGTGCTTAGAAGTTACAAAAATCATATTCATAGAACACTGACTGATCTATTAGATACCTACAACACAACCATAGTATTTTACATGGTATAGTCTCCCATTCACAAATATCGACAAGCAGTATGAAGGAAGATATAACTGAAAAAGAAAGAATATTCCAAGTTTCCTGCACCCAGTCTCCCATTGCTATCATTCACAACTCCCTTCATGCGCAAATAGCACAATCTAAGTTAAATCATTCACATCTGATTTAAAACAGGCAGAGCCAATTTAATTCAAATTATGTCATGTAAGTAGTTATAAAATGTCCGTGAGTGGTGGCTGTTGCAGTAGCATTTTCTTAGCAGATATGATATCAACCTTAAATCAAGAAGTTGGGAATCTAAAATATTGTGCGTTTCTTGTGTATTACCTTCACTAAGTTCTGATGCAAGCTCTTAAAATCCTTATCAGACATGCCTTTAAGAATCTCCTTGAGCTGAGGAACATCAGTTTCCTTCAGTATGACAGAAAATTTCCTCCAATCTAGAATGTCATTAAATGGCAAGTCATGGTAGTCTGCCATGATAACTGCAGAGAGACATGCAACACAGAAAGTTCTATTATCATATTCACTCTGAAGAGACAAAGATGTCATAGATAGAAACTACTATCATAAATTGTATATGACTGTTCAATTTCTGAAAAGTTGTCAAACAGACTACTCAGAATACTCAAGAAACGGTTTTCTGAATGGGAAATTATCATATGCAGGTATATGACTCGCACAAAAAGGGCTATTAACAAAGTGATAGCAGCCAAGGTTCATAAATAGAAGTCATGAAGGTATGATTTACCAGGAACACACCCACAGTGGATTAAATCTGTAATACGAATGCTAAAGTCAGACCCACGAGGGCATAAGCAATACCTAGATGTGTAAAGCTTGTCAGCATATACAATAAGCCCAGTCACATGCTTGCCAATTCTGTTGTTCTGTATGTCAAGTTCAGTATCATTGTCCCATAGAGCGGTCAGTTCTTTTCTCACTTTAGAATCAGTAAGACCGGCCCAGAAACCGAGTGTATACCTGAAATATGTGCCAGATAAATAATGACTTTGGTAAAATTTGCCAAGTAATAGCATTGTTTCAGTTGAAATGAATTGGGATTTTTAAATATAATTGCTGAAGCATTGAAGATATCAACAACCCCACTAAATCGATACTTGACATGCAACAGCTAACGGCTAATGTCACAGTTTGGTCTTTAGACTACATTTTCAACAGTATCATCTGTTCATAAAACAAATTTTGTTTTTTTTTATATTACAAATAACTAGTCTAAGTAGTTCAAAAGAAAGATTGAAAATTTTTAAGTAATGCTGCAGTAACTTATTTTTTCTTACAATCTGTGACTTAGTAAAATTTGATTTAAATAACCATTATTATTATTGGTCCCACAGCTCCTACATATGTGAATTTTTCCAAATGTGCACATGAGTATATAAAATTAATTGCATTTATCATTTTCTGAAAATTTTACCATGTGGAGCTACCTGTTTCTCGTGTCATTTCCCCTTGCTGAACACACAAATGGCAGCTGCACTTGCGGGAGTGCAACATCCTTGTGTGGAATATAACCACTGACATAACTAGATGAACACACCACTCGAATTGAATTCTTCACAAGAAATGGAATTCCTTCAGTAGCCTTGACGCCAATATCATGACAAGTCACAAAAAAGTGATCAGCACCTAAGGTTCTGTTCCAGTAAGGGTACTTGAAAATTAGGCTCTGCACATAGTTCTCAACCGCAGAAATCATACGCTCATGAGACAATCCCTGCATAATTCATTTCGTATGTGCATTAGGCTCACCTCATAATCACAGGGTATAATAGTTTAAAGGGTAAATTATGTTGACCTCACCTAATCTTTGGTAAAAATTAAAAATTAAAAATTACAGACCTCCCTTGCTCTTAATATTTAATATTCACTTTCATACAAATACCACTGTGAATTCTAGAAATTTACATAGATACCCAAAAAACATGGCATAAACCTCATTTTAAACATGGAGGCCAGTGTATTTTCAAAAACTAAAAGATGTGAATGTAATTTACTCTACTTAAAAGTCATTCATCAATGTGAAATTGGGCTTAAAAGAATCTATTGCTTATATACATCTCTTCTCTAAACATTTTGACCTCAAAAGTTAAAAAAATATTTAGCAAGTTGTAACATACAAAGTTCCGAACAATTAAACAATTGAGATGAAAAATTAGTGGAACGCATACTTCGCCTCTCATTTTGTGGCAAGAAATGGGAATGAAAAAGAGATGAGCTTTATTAGGATCATGGGTTAAGAAGCGACTCTCATTGATGTTCTTGAAGAAATACCCTTCGCTTGCGTATTTTCCTGTGAGCTTCCTTGGAGTCTGGTAATAGGTGTCAGGATCTCCATCAGGGTACACAAAGACCTTGAATTCCTTCTCCATTTTCTCGTACTCGAGACTGAAAGCTTCTGCAGAATGCAAGGCAGTGGAGGTGGAATAGACCTCAACATCGTGTAGTTCAGAGAAATGGAACTTCAAAGGCACCAAATAATAGAAAATGAGTAAGATTATTCTTGAGAAAGTGATGGAAAAGAAATGTAACATGTACCGGCGCAAGCAGGAGGGTGGAGACGAAGAAATGATAGACGATGAACGCGGCTATGATTATAATTGAGCTGTATGCGAAAGAGAGTGTGCAACTGCGAGGACGATTCAAAGCCATGATTTTCTCTGATGGATATTCCCGGAAGATTTTGGACTGCGATTTTCCGGGAAAGTTGGTTTGGGCGGGAAAAAGAAGTTCTGCTCCGAAAGCCGTTGGAAGAGTCTGTTAAGTGCAGCTGAAGTGATGATGTGGGCCGGGGTGGATCCAAACCCTTTTTCCTAGTGGGCCTGGCTTCTCACCAATCATGCCTATGCGGCTTGTTTCTAGCAATATTCTATTCATTATAATTAAATTACAGTAATGCCTCTCTGGAAATCATTTTTTTTGCAAGTTTTTTTTATTAAAACTTGCTGATTTTATTAAAAAAAAATTATAAATTTATTTTTATAAAATTTTATAACTTTTTTTACGAAATTTTCATATATCAAATATATAAAAAGTTAAATCTTCACTGATTAAATTGTAACACAATTTTTTAAAAACAATTACAATTCATTTTAAAAAAAATTATGAAAATTTTTATAAATCTTACCAGCTTTATATTCATGCAGATTTTCTCAAGTGTGTATGGAATCAAGTCTCAAAAATTTATAGTGAGACTTTGATTTTATAGAAAAAGTTACAAATCCCATGTGCCCAAATGCTCAAGGATTCAGAGAAAGTTGCCTCTCTAGTGTGTTGGTCACTAAAGTTTGAGTGAATGATACTACTAGCTGATTTGGTATAGCACGTAAAATTTGATTATAAATATAATTAATTATATAAAATTTATCTTATATTTGATAATATTTTTTAATAATTAATTATATATAATTTATTTTTATTTATATAAAATATATAAAAATTATTTGGATTAAATTATTAAAAAGAGTAATGGAAGTTCTTGTTGAAACAAGGTTAATAATGATAAAAAAAATAAAATAAGGATAATATAGATATAAATTTTAATGCTACTCTTTTAAAAAAAGCTATTCAAAATAAATTTTAATTTAATCAAGATTATTTAAATATTAAAATATTTTAAAAATATAATTAAATATTTTAAAAATACCTATAATTAATTATATCTCTAAAATATCTATAATTAATTATTAGACCTATAATTAATTATTACAAATTTTAATGATTATATTAAACAAACACTCTATAATTCAAGGTGCAATTTCATATTTCATTTCGTATTTTTTTACTTTGATTTTGTTTTGTAATGCTTCCAGTAGACTATTTTTCCTCTGGTTATGTGTATCTTCGTTCCTTTTAAATTCATAAAAGAATATCAGAACTTATACATATTATTTTATTTCAACCACTTATGTATTGAGATGAATTTCACAGTTAATAATGTCAAGGGATTAGATATTTGAAGTGCCATTTATATTTGACCTGCAAGAGAAAATTCATCAATTAAGGAGATATGATTCTAAAAGTTCACCTTTACATTAAACTAATATACTATATCAATATTATTAAATTTTATAAAAACAAATTATGTAATAGTCTTGAAACAAAAGATACTTAAATATCTTTTCATAAATACATGATTTTTTTTATCCTCCTAAAATTTAAGAGATTTGTTATACAAATAACAAAAAAGTTAATTGAAAATTTTGGATTTCTTCCCCAAGAAAATAATGGGGCATAAGGTTTTTTTTTTTTTTTTAATATCCCTTACTTATTTTCTCATCTATAAGGAGAAAATACAAATTACCATCTAGAAATTTGAATCAGTGATAAAAATGATACATGAATTTTAAAATCCTACATAAAACTAATAAAGATAGTGCATAAAATCATTCATGATCTTGATATTCTTTTTTCTCTCTATTTAATTGTGTTGTAGGACAAAAGTTACTATTTACAATTAAATGAATGAAAAAAAATTATTTTTTCACTTTTTATAATAAAATAGTACTAATAACTCTCTATATATTCTGTTTCAAGAATAAATAAGACAAAACCTCCTACACTTCCATCAAACACAAAAATCTCTAATCGTATTTCAATTGAAAATTTAAATTTAACCTATAATGCAAAATGCAAGTTCAACAATCCATCAAACAAAATTTGAAAAGTTTTGTATCATTTGCAAAATCAATATATATTAGGAAAAAAAAAGGAAGAAAATTTTACATAATACATAAGATAATATGCACTCAATTTGGTAGAATCTAAAAGTCTTACCTTAAATTTTAGAAGTAGTAATTTATATTTTATTTTTGTAATTCGTTTAAATTTGGAAGTGGTAATTTATATTTTTATCCCAAGTCTAAAAGAAAGCTGGTAATACTATATTCTATAGAAGTTGCTCTTGCGCTCCGCCACTCAGCTGGTTCAAGTTGAAGCCCCCACAAACCTCATTCTGTCTGTCCCTCCATTTCAAAACCCCACATTTGAATTGATACATACACACACATTCGCGCAGTTTGGTCACATTCAGAACCTTCTATCACATTCATATTCTTCTTCTTCTCTTTCCGATCTCTCATTCTTAGGGTTTCTTCCACCGATCCAATCCAATCATGGCGGAAGAGCCTGCTGCTTCGGCTTACTCACCTGTTGCTCCTCTCGGCTCTTCTGTTATCTCCTTAGTTAACCGCCTTCAAGATATCTTCTCCTTGGTTGGAAGCCAATCCACCATCGACCTCCCTCAGGTCGCCGTCGTCGGCAGCCAGAGCAGTGGCAAGTCCAGCGTCCTTGAAGCCCTTGTCGGCCGTGACTTCTTACCCAGGGGAAATGATATTTGCACTCGTAGGCCTCTCGTGCTCCAGCTCGTTCGTACTAAGAAGAAGCCCGATGGATCGGAAGAGGAGTATGGCGAGTTCCTACACTTGCCTGGGAAGAGGTTCTATGATTTCTCTGAGATTAGAAGGGAAATTCAGGTTCTTTGTCGACTTCATCATTATCACCATTCATAAAAGATTGTGTCTTTTTTTAGCTCAGTAGTGGAGAATTTTCTATTTTTTTAAATTGGGAGGTTTAGTTTCTTAATGAGTCTTAACTGCTCCGGCTCTAACTGTTTGCCTGCAATTTAGGTTCAAAAGTGAGAACTTCCTTGGGTTGCTATATTGGTTATTTTTATGTAATGATTATGTTCACTTCTAGCTGAGATTTCATATTTTAAGGCCCCAAAACTATTTTTCTTAGTTGAGATTTCCATTTTTATATGTCATATAGCATGTGATACTATTGATATATTGACAAGGTGTAGGCTGTACTCGTTTAATCCTTTTGCCTTTATATTGCCCTGTTGACTTCTGTGTTGTCTTAATCCCTTTTCACCTTTTACATATATGTGTAGAATGAAACTGATCGGGAAGCCGGAGGGAACAAAGGCGTCTCAGACAAGCAGATCCGTTTGAAGATTTTTTCACCAAATGTTCTTGATATTACACTTGTAGATCTCCCCGGCATAACAAAGGTTCCTGTTGGTGACCAGCCTTCTGATATTGAAGCCCGAATCAGAACTATGATCATGTCATACATAAAAACTCCCACATGTCTTATTCTAGCCGTGACACCAGCTAATTCTGATTTGGCCAATTCAGATGCTCTTCAGATGGCACAAATTGCTGATCCTGATGGTGAGCTTCTGTCTTGATATGCCTACAATGATGGTCACTTCACATCTGTCTGGTTATTCTTTACATTTTCATTTTTCTGTTGCAGGTAACAGAACAATAGGTGTAATCACGAAGGTGCAGTATACTTAATCCACATCCTAAGTTGTAATAATTTGTGATATTTGTCATGATATTGCTTTGTTCTGACAAGGCCTATGTTATATAGTTGGATATTATGGATAGAGGTACTGACGCCCGGAATCTGTTACTTGGAAAAGTGGTTCCCCTTCGACTTGGTTATGTGGGTGTAGTTAATCGTAGTCAGGAGGTAATTTTGTTATACTACTATGATAAAGATGGTGGTACCCTACATTTATCTCAGTGTGTGTTCTGTTATACATTTTATAGGAATTAGTAGTTTTTAAGCAACTCTAACACATACACATGGGCACGCACAAAAGGAAACACCACACTCACATTTTTATTTTGATCACTTGATTAACATGAAGATCAGCATGTAATGAGGAAATCTGATTTGTCTGCTATCTTGTGAAACAGGATATTTTAATGAACCGGAGTATAAAGGATGCTCTTGTTGCTGAAGAGAAATTCTTCCGCAGTCGTCCAGTAAGAAAACACCATTGCTTAGTTATATACAAGCTTTGTCAATTTGATATACTGATGGTCATCCACTTGTATGCTATTCATAGGTATATAATGGTCTAACAGATCGTTGTGGTGTTCCTCAGCTAGCAAAAACATTGAATCAGGTAGAGTCTCTGTAACAGTAAAATAGCAAATTATCTTATATAAAATAGAATATCCCGTTTCAAAGTATTGGCATCAACCACTGCTTCTGGTTACAAATGCCAACTGCAGCCACTGGTTACACCTGACAAGTTGATGCCAAATTTACTTTTGGCTGTAGAGATTAAAGGTTTTTGAAGAGATTACTGCCAGTTGATAACTTCTAGAAATGCATGTTGTGTAAATTTCAGAGAGGAAAATTGTTAGATGATTGATTCTTCATAATAACTGTAAAATCGCTAAATTCTAAAGATCCCCCAAATTTTCAACTATACCAGCTTTGACTTTTATCCTAAGTTCGAAAGCTTCATCTATTGCAGATTCTTGCACAACATATCAAGGTAGTGCTCCCAGGGCTGAGAGCACGAATAAGCACTTCACTGGTTTCTATTGCGAAGGAGCATGCAAGCTATGGTGAGATCACGGAGTCCAAGGCATGTATCAGTTTTTAGATAGTGTTTCTGTGATTTTTATAGTTCATAAGTATTCTCCATACTCTAATTGATTGGCATTATCTCTTAGCTGGCCATTTAACTTATTCTGTCTGTGATGTCTTTTCTCCACTAGGCTGGTCAGGGTGCTCTTATCTTGAATATTCTTTCAAAATACTCGGAAGGTACTTACTCTACCTGCCTGTTGATCTTTCTGTTTATTAACTCATGTATATTGTTAACTGATATTCTACATAAAATTATCTTTCCAAGTTCACTAATGGCGTCTCCTCTTTCTGTATCTCTCTCTCAAACAGCATTCTCCTCTATGGTAGAGGGTAAGAATGAGGAGATGTCTACACTAGAGCTATCTGGTGGAGCACGAATCCATTATATTTTTCAATCAATCTTCGTGAAAAGTTTAGAGGTACAATAAGATATATTTACAAGCACATGTAAATTAGAAAATATTACCAATTTTAATACTCTGCTGAGATTGGGTGTGACAAATTGGTAAGCCTGATGTGTTACATGTTTTGGGTTAGTCGTAAAAGGGTAGCCCAATCTGATGTGTTACATGTTTTGGGTTAATCGTAAAAGGGTTACCCAATGAAAATTGTTTAAAACTATACAATCATTCTATTACCCATGTACTTAAAATGTCCAAACCTAACTAATCTGCCAACTAAATGCTTGATCAAGTTGTTTTATGATTATGCTCAGATTAAATATTCCATCTAACATGTTTTCCATGACCCAATGCACATTATACACATTGGGACTCAATTAATGTGGAGGGAAAAAAATCAAATTCATCTTAAATGTTTATCATCTGGATGTATTTTGATGTATCTTGCAGGAGGTGGATCCATGTGAGGACTTAACTGATGATGATATTCGAACCGCCATACAGAATGCCACAGGGCCTAAATCAGCATTGTTTGTTCCAGAAGTAGGTCTTCTTTTTCCCTTTTTTTTTTAATTAAGTTTTCTGATGTCAAAATTTTTTTTTTTTTTTAAGTGTACCCTACTTGTAGTTGTTAAGTATGTAATATATATATATATATATATATTTTTTTTATTTCAACTATTTTTTTTATTCTTTTATGTTTTCATGTCAGGTGCCATTTGAAGTCCTTGTGCGAAGGCAGATATCTCATTTGTTGGACCCGAGCCTTCAGTGTGCCAGGTTTATATATGATGAACTAATAAAGGTGTGACTTTATGGTTTGCCATATCTGCTGTCACTTCACCAGTGTAGAAGTATACATCTAAGTAAAATGCCTTATCTTCAGATTAGCCATCGCTGCATGGTGACTGAACTGCAACGATTCCCTTTTCTAAGAAAGCGCATGGATGAAGTCATAGGGAATTTTCTGCGAGAAGGCCTTGAACCCTCAGAGAATATGATTGGACACATCATAGAAATGGAGGTATATTGAAATTTAACTTTTGAAGTATGAATGTATATTACTCCGTCCTTCCTCCATCTCACTGCATTTATCATGACAAAAGTTGACATTCAATATCCAGTTAGGACACATTGTTTAAATTTGGTTCTACTGTAGAAACCCAACCAAAGTGGTGATTGCAATATATTACTGGAATTAAACATGGAACTAATGAAATGCCAATTGCTTGTATTACTTTTAACTGTAGTCATATAGTCTTGACCCTCTAGTCAATTTTCTTTGATCACGACTCAGTTTCTGGGTGTTCTATCACATGGCAAAATGTGTCAGTTTGTCTTGGAACTGTAAGGGTGTTGATACTGCTTTATAGATGATTGTCTTTTGTGTTTGGTTTGTCTCTGTTTTCTCTGCCAGGTTTTTGTTCCAGCTTTTCTGATCCCCTGTTGTAACATAGATTTCATTGGCATATTCATTTGTTCTCTATCTTGGTAACAATAGAGTTTGTGATAATGCTTGGTGTTCATTAGATTATATCTAGCCGTTTATGTTAACTAGTGAATCAGGGTTCCAAAATTTTCATCAGAAATTAAAATAGCATCATATTTTGCTTTCTTACTTGGTTAAGCATTGCATTCCTTGTTAAACTGTTGATGATTGATTCTTTCCTTTTTAAAAAATGAAAAACTTGATATCCTTGCATGATACATTTTCTAAAGTATGGTAGAAATCATTGACATGCTGCTAGTGAGCTCTTTTAGGGTCAACTCATTGTAATGATCAGTCTATCAGAGAAAGCCTTCTCTACAATTCTTAATATATGTCACTGAAATTTGCAGATGGATTACATTAACACTTCCCATCCAAATTTTATTGGTGGAAGTAAGGCATTGGAGCTTGCGCTGCAACAGACCAAGTCTGCTAGGGTTCCTCTGCCAATTTCAAGGCAAAAGGTACGCATGCTCTGGACTTCCATTTCAAAAAATGCCCTATACTTTTCATGCTAGCTCTGGGTACTAATTCATGCTTATGGCATTGTTTTATTTAATTTTCCTTATTAATGTCCAATAGGATGGTATGGAATCTGATAAGGGGCCAGCCTCTGAAAGAAGTGGGAAATCTCGGGCTATTCTTGCAAGACAAGTAAATGGAGTAGTGGCTGATCAGGTACATAATTGTATGCTGTTGAGCAATCAGAAGTCTTCTCCTCCACACAATTTTTTTTTTTTAAGCTTTAAAAAAATCAAGTGAACCTCTTCTAAAATAGAATCCAGTTGCTCTGATTTCTTCTACACTTATGATATGATATAAATCAAATGCAGGCTGTTCGTCCAGCATCAGATGTAGAAAAAGTTACATCCTCTGGTAATACTATACTTATTCTTAAGTTTTGGCTTTGTTATGGCATGTGATTTATTATGTTTTTGGCAATGTGCTTGTTATTTATTTTTTGTTGACCGATCTTCAATTTGTTTCTTGGTATACCAATGGGCATCATTATTATTATTCTAAGATATGTTTTTGGAATACTTGGTTTTATTTTCAGGAAACCCTGGTGGAACAAGTTGGGGGATCTCATCCATTTTTGGTGGAATGTCAATAAAAGAGAGTACATCAATTAAAACACACAGTGAACTAGTTCACGGCATGGAGCAATCCTTCCCTGTGATCTATTTGAGAGAGGTATATGTGTGGTACAATTTGATATCAGCTTGATCATTATTTTCCATGGATATATATTTGTTCCAACATTCTTTGGTTCTTGTAGCCCCCTCCAATTTTGAGGCCATCTGAGAGCAGTTCAGAGACGGAATCTATTGAAATCAGAGTCACAAAGTTGCTTTTGAGATCATACTATGACATTGTCAGAAAAAATGTTGAGGACCTTGTACCCAAAGCAATTATGCATTTCTTGGTACTCCATACCTTCTTTTAAGCTTTGCAGAATTTATGTTTATAAACTGGTTATTGCAATGGTAAATGTTGAATTCAATGAATAGTCTAGCTACATTCAATTCTAACGTCCAATTGGGGGAAATCCATTTACTTCATACGTTGAAATATTAGTGAATCTGTCTATTGAGTACTGCTATATTGACTGAAGTTTTTTCACCAAATTTCATTACCAGTTTGCATGTTGCCATTTAAATGGGAAAAGGGTAAATGCAAATGAGAGAGAGAATCAAGGAGTTTGCACTTGTGATGACAACTCATTGGGTTTTATTGCTTGAAAGAATGATGTCTTTATCTCCAGCATTTTCATTATCTATCAGATGTGGTGCTTATCCTTTCTCTTTGGGAAGATAGCGTGGTGAATAGGTGTAAAAGTGGCATATGCATGTGTCATAGACACCTATTTGCATGCTTAGAAGTGGCATCAATATGCAAACTTATGTGATTGGATTTGTTTGGGTTGCTTTTTTGGGAGGGTCCCCAGTATAATTTTTGTAATAACTCGTAATATTGTGACCTTATTCTCTATGTTATTTCTTTTGGAGTGATTGAGCATAGCTCTGGGTTTTGAAATATTCCACAAATTCTGAGAGCTCTGTCCTTTACTTAACCATATCCAGGTAAACAATACAAAGCGAGAGTTGCACAATGTTTTCATCAAAAAGCTTTACAGGTGACATATAATGGCCTGCGAATTCAAATTTCAGTCTGAAGATTCTGAAACTTCTTATCTCTTTGCTGGATAACTGTGCTTTGCTTGTTGCTATTTTGAGCAGGGACAACTTGTTTGAAGAGATGTTGCAAGAACCTGATGAGATCTCCATGAAAAGAAAGCACTGCAGGGAAATGCTCCGAGTTTACCAACAGGCCTTTAGGGTGGGTAATCCTACTTATTTAGTGGGCACTATCTAATTTTATATCTACGTTCACTTATTTTATAATAAATTTGGGTTTCACATGTCTGCTTACCCATATCTAGTTACCCCTTCATTTAAGTTAGTGGCTTTAGATGATCTACCAGCTCTTACTGTTTGCTTGTACACCGATTACTTGGAATTACTTTGTCCATGTTAAGTTATTTTGAAACCTTGATTTTGTGAGTCATGTGGCAGTTATTTACAAGGTGGCATCATGATGCAACGTATCTCATTTCAACATTCTCGCATTGAACTAGCCAATGGCTCTGATTTTCTTCGCATGAGTTCCAGCTGTTTATACAATCCAAGATTTTTGTGTTTTTATCATAACTCCATTAGCTTTCCTACCTAATAACTCATCATAGGCAGCAAAATTTGGTTGGAGTCTGATGTCTGTATTTCCCCTTGGTAGGAGTTGGATGAACTACCTTTGGAAGCTGAAACAATTGAAAGGGGCTACAGTTTGTCTGAACCCACTGGTTTGCCTAAAATTCATGGATTGCCTGCTTCATCACTGTATTCTACAAGCAGTTCTGGCGACTTTTATGCAGCTTCTCCTAAGAACCCAAAGTCTAGAAAGTCATCTCACTCTGGGGAACTTCAATCACCATTGCATTCTAATGGAAGTGGAAGGCCATACACGACAGGCCTTTATCCAGCTGTTGATTAATGATCTAGATGATTATGTTTGTGACTCAAGTCCTTTTACTCGAAGGTATTAAATTCATTTGATTTTCCTTGCAACTTGGGGGATATAGAATTCTGCCTCCCATAGCCGGTCTGTAGGAAGTTGTTTCTAACGAAAATGGTGTTAAATGTTGGGGACTACTTGCTCTCACATGTTTCTCTTTTCTTCCCCTCATAAAACATTGGTTTATTTGCAAGGCTCCAGAAAGAATAACAGCAGAAGCTCGTGATTTTTGCGAGTCATTTTTCAATATCTGCATGTATATTACCAAATTTTTTCCAGTGTTGGAATCAGATATTGTTCATGGGAATTCGCAGGCTGAAGTTAGGATCTTGATTGTTATTTGCTTAGTATTCCACACGTTAGTTGAAAGCCATAACGTTAACTGGCATGCCAATATTGATTTTGCAATGTTGGATGAAATTTAGGGATTACCTTTTGTAGTTGTGGTTTTTATTGCAGTTTATTTGAACAATTTTCATTTTTCTACTGAATATTTTTCTATTCCAATATTACTCTCTCGAAGATTGTGCTGGAAATCTTCACAAGTAATGTAATGATGGTGCGGATTGCTCAAGAAAAGACGACATTGTCCTAATGAGATAGGCTGTGAGAGCAAACTTCGACAAAGGAGGCTTGGCCTTAGTGGAGCAAGGAGAAGAAGAGATCAAGAAAGAGAGAGAAACTGGGAAGAACAAGGTGACAGGAAGAAGTTTTGAGAGTTCTTGGGAGAGAAGGGGACAAAAGAAAAAGGAAATAAAAGAAGTTTTGGGATTAATTCGTAAGTTTCTGAAATTTGCCACTCAATCTAGAATAAGTTGTTTGAATAAATCTTGAACTTTTATTTAATAATGTAGACTTGCATTAGTTTTTTCGGCGGTACATAGGAGACGGTGTCATTATAATAGGCTATACCAGCGGACAACCTGCTTTTGGACAACAAAAGTAACTGTTATCCCTACCAAAACATCTATTCATCAAATTAATCCTCCAAAAATTTTGGAGGCATTAAATTAGCATTAAAAGTTAATAAGGCAATAATTTAGTATCAAGTATTTACATTAATTATTTGCTTTGGTGAACGACACCGTTAACGAGGACAGCAATAGAAGCCTTACTATAGTCGATAGAAAAATCCCAAATTCTTATTACTGAAGCCTCTGAAATCTCTAGTCCTTCGCTTGGAATCAATATTTTAAGAATTGATTCCATATTAATTTATTAGAAATTATTTATATTATTTGAAAATAAATTTTATTATTTAAAAATTATGTCAAAAATAATAATTGCAATTTATTTGAAAATAAATTTTTTTATCTTATATGTATTAAAAAATGTATAAAATTTAATAAAAAAATAAATTTTAATAATATTATAGTAAATAAAATATTAAAATAAGGATAAAGTATTTGATATAACAAGTGTTTTAGGTTAAATAAAATAAATTTTGATGAAATCCTTAAAAAATTTAATGAATTTTATAATGATACAAATATAATTGAAATATGAATTGTAAATGAAATAAATCTTTTTTTTACTTAAATTTAAATACTATTTAAAAAAGAAATTCATTTAAAATCAAAATAAATTTTGTTTTTAAACATTTTAAACAAGGAACAAAAGAGGTTGTTTTTGCATTCTAATGAGTCTTGGTTTACATAGAAAGTAAGTTCTTACAAGAAGGTGAATTTCTGATGAAATAAATTCCCGTGTGAACTTACTAGAAAATACTGAAAGTTATTTTGTTGGCATTAAGGAAGTGGAAACAACTATATACTTCCTAAAAAAAATATCAAAATAATTAAAATATCCTGTATAAAAATTATGCTTTTTTTTACTAAGATACAGTATAAATTTTTAAAAAGATACTTTTGCCATTATTTAAATATTATAAAGATAGTTTTGTATTTTATTTAATTAAAAACATAGGAAGCAAATTTTATTTAGGGAATTAGGTAAATAATTTTTCATATTTTACGAGAAGTACAATTTTCTTTATTTTTTGAGTTAATAATTCATCAAATAATCTAATTATTTTTTACTTTCTATAAAAATTTTCCACAAATCAAATAACTTTTAAATATTAAATGATTCTCGTTAACCAAGACATAATCATACCTATGGAGAATAAAAAAATTTGTCGTTCTTTTCTTTCACAATGTGACCCGTTTGCTTTTACAAATTGGACTTTATTTCATATGAGAAAACGTATATTCTCACACAAAAAAATGAATGTAAAAGTAACATTTCTTCTAGTTTTGTTATTCCTACGTTTTGATCCTTTTACAAGGAATTTGGATCCCGTGCGCCTGCACAATTTATTGTGCATTTTCACATTAAATAGTGAAAACAGAAAAAGAATGATCCCATTTTTCATTCGAATTTATGTTCTAAAAAAAAATGTCCAATAGTAAACCGACACGTCTCCTACCGACCTATTCCATTGGAAACACGTGCGAACTGTAAATTTGACAGTTTTAAAGGGTTTCGCTGACCTTTTCGCATTCATAATCGTGTTATCTGGCTTCTTCTACCTCTAGCTGAAATCTACCAGCCGCCTTATCCACAAACCCTAACCATGCCTCGCCGTAGCTCTGGTGGTAAGTTCTGGATCTCACGCGCGAATCCTATTGTTAGAGAATACTTACTCCGAAGATATATTAGGCTGTCGTGTTTTCAATGATTTCTAGGGTTTTTCTATTGCCTCCATTTGTGTTTAATTGCCATTTTTTTCATTATTGAATAAGGTTGGAAATTTTAGGCAATTTATATTTTATCTATCAATAGGTTGACACCTTAATTTTAGTGGGCTTCTTCTATTTCCGATAACCTCACCTTCAGCTTTCCCAGATATTGGGAACGTGGTTAGGTTTCCAGGATGGTTTTTTTTTTTTAAAATAATGCACTAATCATTTCCGGCTGTAATGCCTTGTGGCTTTTGGTTTGGTTACGGCTGCCCATATACATATTCAATGAACTAATAATTTGATAATCTGCATTTTGTACTGTGCAATGTGGTATTCTAGGTAACTGACGGTATGTGGCATACTTCTGTTTGCAGGGAGATCCGCTCGTCCCGCTCCTCGCGCAGCACCAGTTCGTAACCCACCTCAGCCAGGTATGTGTTATACTTGTATCTATTCATTCATGAATATGATATACGACAATAGATTAAGGTTCAAAGCTTTTAGAAGATGCAGTGTATCTTCTCTTCTGTAGAGGGATTTTTGTTTTTCACTGATATAATAAGGGTTTTTTTCCTGACAATTTATGTGTTGACTTCTTTATGAAGTCCATCATGCTCCTCCTCCAGCTCCTGCTCAGAGTGGCGGTGGTGGATCTCTGCTCGGGGGCATTGGTTCAACTATAGCTCAGGGTATGTCATGGAATATGGTCTTTCCATTTTACTTTATAAGAAATATAAGTTTGTTTTCCCATATTTGTAAAATATGCTAGGATTAAAAATTTTATGTTTACTTCTTCATTGTTGTAGGCATGGCTTTTGGCACTGGAAGTGCAGTGGCACACAGGGCTGTGGATGCTGTAATGGGTCCTCGTACCATTCAACATGAGACCGTAGTCTCTGAGGCTGCTGCTGCTGCCCCAGCCCCAATGGCCAATAGTTTTGGTGGTTCTGATGCATGCAATGTTCATTCAAAGGCCTTCCAGGATGTATGTAGTCACTACCTATTTCTTGTCTTCTTTAATTGTCTTGCGCATTCTATTATCTGGTATGTTGTAGAGGGATGGCAAATCTGAACAACCTTGTTTTACTGTCTGACTCTTTCAATGATGTCTCCTTATCTGACACAACTTCAGTCACAACGCTGCTGGGCAAAGTGTAGGCATCTACAGATATGGGAGGGAAAATGTCTTTCACTATTTTGGGTTCTATTTGAGGACTACTAAAGCTAAGAATTGTTAATATGATTTCTGTTGGACAAAATAGGAGCATTGGACTTGGTTGAATTCTATGGTATAATAGTTTGCTTAGTAAGTTGCCCCCTGCTTGAAGAATTTCCTTCCCATTTCATCTTTATGTGCCCAGTAATCTTATACCCTTCTGAATTCATTTTGATTAACTATGGTTCACTCATATTCAAGTGTACCTGTATTTAGTAATGTCACTGTTTTAATACAAGTTTTGAGCTAAAAATATCTCAAAATAGGTGAAATAATGCATGGAATAAATAACAGTTACCTATCTATGTGCTTTTTTGGTGATATGAATTATTTTAGGAATTGAAAATAATAAATGGTTAAACGTGACTGTGTGGAATCAATTTAAAGACTCCATAGAAGAATGGTAGTATTATCTGTTTTTTGTTTATCGGAGTTTTGGTTCTCTTTCCTATGATCTAGTAAGCATCCTTTTGTTTTGTATTCTCGTCTATTAAGTCTACATTTTGCTGCCTATGTGGATTTGGTTCTCAAATTTTCTTGAATAGATTATTGATGCTTATGTTCATTTGTTTGCAGTGCCTGAACAGCTATGGAAATGACATTATCAAGTGTCAATTTTACATGGATATGTTGGCAGAATGCAGAAGAAACTCTGGCACAACGTTGAATGCATGAACAAAAGCATTTCCAAAGATTTCCCATTCCAAAGATTTCCCTGCAATGAGATCATTAGCTTTTAGAATTTGCATTGATGCTATAAGTTGTGTCTGATGATTAAAACTACTCCATATGTGGTCAATGATTTCATATTAATAATCCTTATTGGATGATGCTGGAATTATTGCATGAAATGTTTGTTTCAATTAATTGATGCATTGCTTTGCTTATAAGTGTTCTCCATGTGGTCAAAACTGTCTTCGCTTGAATTACAAATCTTTGTAATTGAAGGGCCTAAAACCTTGTGATTTCCCTTAAAAAGGATTTACTTGAAAATGTTTTAACCTTGAATATTACTTTTTGGACAGTGGATCTTTTTCTAGTTGCATTGTGGTAACGGTTTTAACATTGATGTGCATGCAAAGCTACCTTCCATCTTTTGTCTGAGTTATTTCGAGTTAGAAAGTAGATCTTGAGTATCAGAATGATTTGTTGGAAAACTATTTATGTGCTGAGGTATCAGTAAAGGAAGTCGTCATTCTTGTTTGGTCCAAAACCCCTACACATTCAGGAAATGCATGGAAAGCACTTTTGGAGTTATGTATGTCATGAAAATTAGGAAGCATGTAGGGAGTGATATGTATGACAGATCTGGCGGAAGATGGGAATTTTTATAGTAGTTCGGGCAAAACTGGATTCTGAACTTAAACAAGCTTGTAAGTCATAAGATTGAGGACATGGCTTGAGAAGCACTTGACTCCTAAATCAAAGCTCCTACGGCAAATACAACATTTTTGCCAACCCACTGGTCCATGGCAAATGCATACTAGCCAAGTGTACTCTCAGTTCAGGTATCCTATTGCGTGGATCAGTATTAGAAGGGAGTTGCAGTGTCCCTAGAGTACCTACACATGATATCATAATCGGTGCTTCTGGAACCATATAATCCAAGTGATTTTCTATGGAAAAAAGATGAATTTAATCTCTGATCCTACATGAAGCTACTACAAAATACCCGAGACATTCTACAATGGTCCAGAGTAGGAATGGTACATTTAAACGTCAGTTTGCACATAATATCAATCGCAAAAGGCATTTTCATTTTTAGTATGCTTTTGTTAAGGATCAAGGTCGCTGATCATAGTTTTCTCCTTATTCCGTCACGGTATCTAAGTCAACTTACTTGGATATACTAGACGAGACAAAGGTAAGTTGAGTCGTTTGCACAAATTTAAAGATTTGATCAAATTGCATTCTAACTCCTTATAATTTTAATTTTTCTTTAAAATGAATATTTGTAATTTTAAAATTTAGAATTGAATCCCTATAATTTAAAATCATTTCTAATTGAATTTTTTATTGTTAGGATTCCATTAATTTTTACTGACTTGACAAACAGTTTGTTGATTGGACATATTAAAATTTGGAATTGAACACTAACAGTTTGAAATAATTTCTAATTGAGTCTTTATCAATCATTCCATTTCATTTTCTTTTTTCTTTTTTAATTTTTCTGCCTTTTCCCAAATTGTATATAAAATTATATGTTCATTACACTAGACACTTAATATGTATTAAGTGAATCTTAATTTTAATGATAAAAAATATAAAATTTGTATTTAGTTATTTTAGTTAATTTATGTAAACGTATAACTTGTAAACTTAGCTCTAGTAAATTAAATGCATTGCAATCTATTTTATTTAATAGTAAATTAAAACTGGTGTTATTGTTTTATTTACACTCAAAATTTTTATAACCACACATTCTTTTTATTTTTTTCCTTTCTTTTTTCAATTTTACTAATTATTATGAAAAATAATATATTTATGTTTATAATGTTTTAGCTTATTAAACTATTATGAAAAAAAAATAAAGAAATACTTTTTCTATTTATTTTTATCATAATTACTAAAACTAATAACCATTAAAATATTTATTTTGCATAATAATTACTAAAATAATTTAATAAATTAAAACTTTTGAAACAAATAAATATTTTTTTATAATAATTATTAAAAGAAATATATTAATTTTTCTCATTTAAACATTCAAAATTCAAAATTTATGTTTTTAATGCTTTGAAGTATGAAACTATTTTAGTAATTATTATGAAAAATAAATAAATTATTTATTTTTATTTAAATGTTTTGGTGTACCATTTATTGAACTATAATTTTAATAATAACTATTTTAGAAATAAATAAATTATTATTAATTTTTATTTTAAATATCTGAAGTATTATTTATTTTAACTATCGTTTAATTTACTTTATGGCCCAATCTATGTCTCAAATTTTATTAATTATTGTTGAAATTTTATTTAAAATTTTAGAACTTATGAAAACATATTTAACATTCTATTTTTATTATACTAGATATCTAATAATGCATCTCAATTTTAACGACCAAAAATTTAAAATTTATGTTTAATTATTGTAATTCATTCGTAAAATGAATAATAAAGATTCAATTAAAAATTATTTTAAACTCTAGGAACCCAATTTCAAATTTTTTCTAAATTTTAAAATTATAAAATACCCATTTAGTATTATCATAAATGTAGCTTTTACTGATATTGAAATTTAAACTTGCAAAATGCGGTTAATCACATTCCATATCTGCAAATCACTTTACAAGTTATTTCAATAATTTGGGGCCTGTTTGGCAGGCAATTTTTTTGTTTTTAAAAACTATTTTTTTATTTTTCTGTTCTACAAAAACAAAAAAATCTGTTTGGCAACCTGTTTTTAAAAACTATTTTTCAAAAACTGTTTTCTAAAATTGTAATTAAAAAACAGTTTTTAGGAAACAACAAAATAGTGTTTTCCCTTGTTCTTGTATATAGCTGTTTTCAGATTTTTTTTCAAAAATAAGAAGAATACCTATTTTCATTAATGACAAAGTTATAAATAATATTAAA